>APFE031124798.1:3426-32919 GCA_000404065.3 Pinus taeda
AGGATTAGGTGTCAACATCTTAGCCATCTATTGGTCCTACATGAGGATGTTATGGACTATGATGATAATCAAGGGGTCCTTTACATGTTCCCTTCTCCACAACTATGTGATCACTTCTTATTTTAATTTATTACTCACCTCCTCAGTCACCATCTCTTTGTGCCTTGACCAAGAGGCTAGGGCTAGAAGTTGGGCATACCCCACATAGGAGTTTGGGTCACAAAATTGTGAGTCAGGAAACACCATGTTGTGTAGGTAGAATTCACATAGCATCACTGTCTTTTCAATCTTACAACTCTGGCATAAAATAATGAAGTCCTTAGAATTTCATGTGTGAATTCATCCGTGTTGTGCTAAATAGGTTATTTAGAACTTGCACCATTTCTCCTTTAGAAACTAATTGTATGTCCTAGCTAGTTGGTTATGACTATCCATTTCTAAATATGACCAGGCCATGATCGTTAGATTAGTTTCCGTCCTTTCCAACTTGCTGCAGCTAACTATTCTTGTTGATTCAACTTATATAGCTAGTATTTTAGTTTCTTTTTTTATCTTTCCATGTGTCCCCTTCTATTGGTCTCTTTAACCTTGGTGATCACTCATCTCCTCTTTGAGTTGATAAACTTCATCTTCCAACTCGACTACATCCCCAACTCCTTTTTCTGTATCTATAATTTTCCACCAGTATGCCTCTATTTTGTTTTCTCAACCTCCAACATTACATGGGGTAGGGGATGTACATGTAGGATTTGTCACCTAGGAGGGAGTCTTAAATATTATGGTTGTAACCATCTTCCTATAGAAGGTCCAACTATTCCTATGGGTTGTATTTCTTCTTTCTCTATGAGTAAACTAGTTTCTTTGGCCGATTGAGGCTACATGTGAAAACTCCCTTGGTGTATTTTTTTCTTTTTGGGCATGAAGTACTTTTACCTCTTCATGTAGTGCTACTTGTGGTGTCTTTTCCTATAGTTATACCCGAATTTATTCTTCCTATAGAGGTAATGTTTCCTACATTATTATCTCCAATATTTCCTTTAATGTCCCTAGCTCTTGAAAAGTGTATTCTTCCTCCCTCTATATTTATTTATGTTATAGCCCCTTTTACCACCTTATATCAGGTAGAGGAACCTGAGCTCAACCTCCCAAAGTTACTAGTATAAATGTATCCTTCCTTCTCCTTAATTGTACTTCTCACTATCTCATTGCTCTCACATGCTTTCCCTCTTAGCACCCGTTACTCCATTGCAGGGGAAAAACCCCCGACTTCATTATGTAACATGTCTTTGGCATGGGAGTAATGGATATTAAGCTTCTAGAGTAGGTCATTCCCTAGGAGATAAACTTGAACCACTTGATCCTGAGTTGGATTGGGGTCAATTATTAGAGACGTTTCCTAACATTTCATACCCCTAGGTGTCGAGATACATCCTCTTGAATCCAGGAAAATCATATATAGTGAGACCCTCTCAAGGGGAGAAGGGGAAAGAGAATGAATAGCTCAGCAATGCTGGTGGATTTTTGCCAAAACATATGTCTCTTGCATGTGAGATGAGCCTAATATTCCTATAAGTTGAGGGAAGAGGAGTGCCAAGGATTGGAGGAGAGGCGATTTGTAAATAGAGGTATCATGTATTTTTACACAATTATGGTTATTGAAAGCCAATCATGAATTATATCCTATATGTCATGTTTTGTCATATATGAATACAATCTAGTTATTTTTGTTGTATACTAACTTGCCTTCCATGGAGGAAAACATCATCCTATTTGGTGGTACATGTGTGTAGGGGACAATATTAGGGAGCTTTGAGTGGTATCTTGGAATCAAAGCAATGTTTCTAGTGATTCTACAATGTATTCAAAGTACACCAATCTTTGTGGATACACATGTATGTTCCTCTGATCTTCTTTAGTGAGATGAATGATTTGTTATTGCACTAGATTTTGTGAGTTCATTTGTAGACAGCACACATTGGCTCACTGATCTTGAGGTGAGATTGGTGGATTAATAGCTCCTTAGCCTCAAAAAGGAAATCAAACTAATAGAACTGATGACTCCACTAGGGAGACTTTCCCTAGTGTTTTGAATCCTCCTTCCTTGGTATTGATCCTTAGCTTTTACCTATTTTCGAGTCTTTATCTTTTGATTTAAACCTAATATGGACTTGTTAAGGGATTAATTTCCTTTAATTTTCCTATATATGAGTCAATTTTTATTTTGAATCTCAGGCATGGGGAAATTTGCTCCCTGTCAAGGGTTTATAAAGCAATTTCTACTATTGGTAGCTCCCTGTGAGTAGTCTTTGCAATGATTGGATACCTATTCTATATATTTCATGGGAGAAATGGCTTCTCATTAGTGAAATTTTTGGTAAGGTTTGTTAAAAGATTTGTTGAATGTGCCTTATATATACCATCCTTACCTATATATGATCAAATATAGCTTAGTTTCCCTTTTTATTTGTGATATCTCTTATCCTTTTCTCAATTTGGGTTTAACATTTCAAGGTTGTATGTTTCATTTGATTTCTTCCAACAATGCTTGATTTTTCTTCTTCATGTGTGACATTATGAACCTAATCAGGACGCTCTAATGAGTATTTGTAATCTTCTTGCTAGCTTGAGTTGTAAATAAATCCAAGTTGTGTGGAATTTTAGGTCATGTTTCCTTTTTCAGGGTTTGGAACTTTTTCCTATTCAAGTCATTGTAGGTTTGTGTTTGTTGGATGTCTACACTGAATTGTAAATTAAAACCTTCTTTGAGTGTGTGGTTGTTGTTTTTCAATGTTTAAAAATCCATATTTCATGTTTTTCACTTGAATAGCCTTAGTTTTGAGCTTTTGAGTGCTTGTTTGTGCTCTTGCTTTGGCATATTTTAAGAGAGATTATTTAAGTGTTATAATTTGTTTACTGGATCAATTAGTCATATGAATTTAGAAAGTATCAAAAGCATCATTCAAAGTGACTGTGAGTTTTTTGTTTGTCACTTGGAAAATAAAGTTATTTACTTCTCCTATGCTAGTTTTCATCAAATTAGAAATGACATTTCACTTGTCATATAGTTGCATTCTAGATTGGTATTAAGTCTCTTTTTACAACATCTCAATTTCACTTCATACCCCTCAATAGTGAACAACCTAAAATAAAGAATTAATAAAAACAATTACACATTTTTAGTTATAGAAAACCAAAATTAGCCCAAGTTTATAAAGCCTTGAAGTAGGATTTCAAGAGGACACTCTTGATGGCTATAAAACTGAAACTAGTTTTACTAGTGAGTGTAAATCCATTTTCACATTAGATTCTTGCCGAAAATCTCCTCTTGCACGGGAGAAAATAACGCGGCCACATCAAGAACCTATGGAGTTACATGTCAACTCTCATTTTGTTGGTGTTCATTGAATTATGTGTGTTATAAGGGGATGTCCTAGGGGTGTATGGCTGATTTTGAGCAAAATATAAGGAGATTTTTGGCTCAAAACACCCTTCCTACACATATGATTATGATCATATTTCTTTAGCCAGTCATTTGGTTGTGAGATGGTAACCATTGTGGCCTATATTCTAAGGCCATTTCCTAGGTTAATATGGATGATAAATCCTTATGGTACCTAAGGAAGATGTCAATAACCATATTAGTGCTCCTGTGATCAGCCCCATCAAAGTCACTTGGACTAGCCAAGGCCGATATAGGGAGGTTAGGGAAACTAATTCTCCAACACTTTTTTAGTCCCGGGTCCTTAGGAGCTTCATCTCCTCGAGCATATTGGCTTTCAATTGGCACCTTTTTATTTTGTTTTCTTGTTGGATCTCTTAGGGAGATTTTAGTGCATGGTATTTGGTTTGAGTCTAGTTGGCCATAGGAGTGTCTGTAATTAATTAATTAATTAAATGTATATTCGCTCTGGATTACTAAACTATCCATCATTCTCAAACATCACTAAACCTTCCTCTTAAAGAGGAGGGTGCACCACCACAAAGACATACGATAACTCCATTATCTAAGGGATTAGATAAAACTAGAGTTAACAGGGATAACCTTGATTATAGTGGTAAAGACCAAGTCACTGTTGAAGTTGTAGGAAATTATGCCACCACCTATCAACCCACATTCTACTAACCTTGTTGACCTCCTATTTGTATAGTTGAGTGCCTATATTACAAAGGATTTTTTACTTGTTATCTCATCAAATGTTTAGTGAGAGTGGTGCTTCTTTAATGGTGGAAATGGGTCCCCCTCAGCATCTATGGTTAGAGTGTCCTCTGTGATATATTCTTTAGCACTGATCAGTGTGATAATTTCCATTCATATAATTTTTTAAACACCTCTATCCTTTCTTTGGGGAATCCCATTGGTTCTTGTTGTAAGCTCGATAAGTTTCCTAAGTCTATTTGTGTCTTTTCCCTTGTTAAGATTTTTGTTTGGAATAGGGGAAAGCTCAAGTCAATCCACAGGAGTTGGGTGGTTTCCACCTATTTTATATCTCCATATGATCATAATCTCTGACATGATTTATTCATCTTCAAGGAACTTTCTTGGGGGGATATACATTTGCCCCTAGACAATATGGTGGAACTATTGTTTTCAAAGCAACATTTAGTTCATGGGGTAGTTTTGTGTTCAAAGGAATTCCATTCTCTGGGGGTTTTCAATCCTTCAACGTGAACAATTTACTTTGGGGGAAATATACTTTCTAGTTCCATTATGCCAATGATTTTTTACACTTATGGTGGTGCTTATGAATTAGGAGGCTTTCCTTCGAGTGCCAAGTAGAATCCCATCGGTAGCCATGCTTTTTGATGCAGCGAAGCTACATCTTGGCAAAATTATGCATGGACCTGTGAGTTATGGACCCACATATACATCTTTCAATGAAGTGAAGCCACGCCAATTTCCACAAAACCGAAGTTTAAACAATTAAACCCCTCTTTAATTAAACTATTAGACCTCGACCTTTTGCACAAATCCCAAATTAATTAAATCCCAGTTCAATCATTATCGCGTCTGTAGATTAAATTAACTCGCGATCATTTTTCGGAGCCATATTCGTTGGATCTCGTATCTTCACATTGAATGACTATGATCGATTCAGAATCCAACCAGATTAAACCACAGTCCATAAAATATCACATCCTTTTTTTGAATTAAAACTCATGCACTTTTCGACGCGATTACCATCGGATCTGACCCATTCAAGCGAACGGTCACAATTAGCTGAGCTATTAACTCAGTTCTATAATTTATCGCGTCCATTTTTGGAATTAACATCTGCACTTATTGGAATGTGATGACAGTCCGATCTGATGTCTGTTGATCGGATGGTTCAGATCTTCTCCTGGGGTTCTCACGAATTTTGTCAAATTTCATCATTCCACCAAGTTTATTTAGTCTTTGTCTGCTAAGTTTAGTCTATCTCTAAACTATGTCTCTATGCCCTTGAAACATACCCAAACTATTAACATATCTCAATAGACATGTGGTTCGATTCTAAGGAAAAATATGGTGCAGGAAGATTTTAGTATTCCACTACCTCAAGCCCATTATACCAAAGAAAACTGAGCTTTCAACATGTAAATCAATTAACTTCAATTATATCAAAGGGAGAATGAAATCATCCTGGGTTTGACCATCCGTGCACATAAATTAGAGAGGTATATAAAGATACCAAATCTTACGTTCAAATCCTTCAATAATTTGGAAATCTACATAAATAGACATACAAGCTTCCTTGACAAACTCTGCCAAATTTTAATTTATGATCACACTAGAAACATACACAATTCACAAGCCTGATATGAAATCAATTGGCCTTCATCATATCCCTCTCACACACACCTCTACTCGCTAACCTCTAGCTCTCTCTCTCTCTAAACTTTAATTATTCAAAAGATAACAATTTATACAAATACGGATTCATGAACCAATTTAGTTCAAATCCAACAATCTCTCACTTTCTCCTAAAGTATCTCTTCAGCTCCACTCTTTTTCAAACAAAATCCTAAATGAAGCTTTTAAATCTCTCAAATCCTCACTCTTCTTACGATTACTCAACTGTCTCTAGAATATCTGCATTCACAACATATTCTTCACAATTTAAATTTACAATTTAAATTTAGTCAAACTCCAATAAACTTAGGAAAATAAATAAAATGATTAAGGGAACCCACTCCCTTTAGTAAATGTGAAATAAGACTCATGGGTCTTATAAATTTTGTAGAATGCTCCTGCATTAGACTACCCAGGTTGAAATAATTCACGGAATTCTATTCATGAGTCACCCAACTACTCCTGTTGTAAACTTCGTCAGATTTAATCTTCCAACTGGCTGTTTGACCTCTTTCAATTGCAAGTGCATTTACTATCGTCTCTTTTTCTCCTGGATGCCAAACCTTACTTTGTAGCTTGTCATCTCTTTCATCATGTTGCTGCTCCATTTTTTCTGCCATTGTTGCTTTAGTCCTTCGAGGTTTCCAAATCTTATGTTGTTGTTGTCCTCTCTCTTTGCTGATGGAGGTTTCTTTTGTTAATTCCCTTCTTTGCTGGTTCTCTTCTTGACTGACTTCTTCATCCACAATTTCTCAATTTTCTCTTTACACTTTGTAACCTTTCTCAAACACATGGACCTTAGTTGAACTCCACTGTCAACTAATTGTTGTACATTCTCTGTTGCCATAGAAACTATGACATTTCTATCCAATTTTACTTCATCTCTTTCTTTGACAACCTATTGGTTGCACTTTACAGCTTCCCCTTCATTGCTATGAAAGACAATCTTTTCCTCTATGTCATCAGGTTCTCTTAATAACTTTCCCAACAAATTAAATCTTCCTTCATATTCAATAAGCATGTCATTTACATATGGCTACCCTTTCCTATATGAAACCGAATTTCCATCACAATTATCAGATTTAAAATTACTATGCTTTCCATTCTCCACAGATAATTTTGTCATCAATTCCTTATGTTGATTTTCTACAAAATTTATGAAATTGTCAGCAATTTTTATTTTAGAACTTTCCTCTGCATTACACAGTGTTCTTTTTTCTGATACAAGACTATCATTCAACAATTCAATAGCTAGAATTTCTTGGAGCATATTGTTATGAAGTATCCTTTCATCTTCTCTACTTATACCATTACAACAAAAAGATGTTGTTTCATCTTCATATATAACAGAAGAAAAACTCTGTTTTTCTAAAGCTTCTTCATGATTTACAGACTCATAAAAATAATCAATTTCAAACTCACAGATTTCTTGAATTTATATATCTTTCAACATCACCATACATTCTTTCAAATTTCACATAATAATTCTATCTTTATTCTCTACTGAAGATGCTTCATTCTGGTTACAAACTCTCATTTGCTTGTCTTCAGCTTCTGGAATTAAAACAAACTCCCTACCAATGCCATTATTCTCAAAGTTATGAAATGCATGCTCAAAATACTTTTCTAATCCAGCCATTTCTTCTAGTAATCTCACTTCTTCATCAACATGCATAAGCACATTGTGCAATTGTTGTTCATTACCTGTAAAACCTGAAAACAAGCACAACATATTAGTTTCAAAAATACAAGGCTCTTCATTTGCAGCCTTAGTGATCAGATCTTCATGCTTCTCTAAACTATTCTAATAGTTCACTAAGTTATTGAGAAATTCTTCCTCAACATCTCCGATTTCTTTTTCATCAAAGAATACTTCATGAACTGCAACTTCTTGGCTATGCTTGGCAACTTCATCATAGGTTTGTAGAATACCTTTCTTCTCTACACAATTCTCTCCATCACTTAATTTATCCAAGTAAGACAATAATGTCTTTCTCTCTCCTATGATAAGGCTTTGATCCTTCAAATTTTCCCTTGAATTAAGTTTTTGGGCTGAGTTCTTTGTGTCAACTTCTCTTCTCTTCACTTCACAAATCTGCAATGCATTTGTTTCCTTTTCTCTTTCCATTTTCCATTGGGTTCTATCCATGTTAATATTCCTTCAAAAATGATCCAATAAGTTTGTAATAAGAGAAGACACAACCATTCACTTGTACCTTTTAATTTTCTCCACCAATTGAAGTCTTTAAATTCTTTATGAATCTCCTTTTGTGTTTTTCATGTCTCTGCCTCTTTCACTTTTTAATGCACATGCTCAAATTCATTAGGTTTCATACCTGCAAATTTACATTCACACATAATTAATTACAAAAATATGAGATTCCCTTGTCTGTGAATATGCTACCAGTACCTTTCTCTTATGATGATCTATATAGATCATCTCTTCATCACTGTCTCCTTCTCCAAGGAGAGGTCCTTTCTCTGGTTCACAAATGGATTCTATTCTTTCATTCTCAACTATTCTCAACAAATAATTCCCTGACATGCCACTTAACTCTTTTTCCCACATAAAATCCTTGTTTCCATTCTTCTCTGATTCTTTTTTGTATCAGATTCTTCAAATGACTGAGTTTTGTCTTTATCTCAACGACTTCTTTGTCAATTTCTTCCTTACTCATTCCTTTGAGTCCAACTACTTTGACACTCTTTTCTCTCTGTCTGTGACTTCCCTTTGTACCCCTGTTATGACTAACAATAGTCAAATTCATTGTTTCCTTTGGTGAACTTTCCTTGCTCATTGGTGATATTAAACTAGCCCTTCTCTCTTCTGTAACAAATCTGTTAGTTTTTACCTATACCAAATCATCCTTTTGGTATCCTTTCTTTTCCAGGTTCTCTGCACTAGAACCCCTTCTTCTCCTTGAGCACTCCAGCTTAGCTTCCAGATATGTTGTTTGTTGCATCTTCAATTGCTCACTGCCATTTTCCTTTAGTAATTTCATTCTACTATTGGGTACTGCCACCTTTTATTCTTCTGAGAGTTCTTATTTCTTCATCTTCTTTAACATAGCTCTTGTGCTACGATACTACTATAGCTCATTCTATCTTTCAGCAATTTTACTGCTTCCCTTGGCCTGCATAATCTTACCTCAACATTCATCGAATATCCTTCCAAACCTGCCAATTTTCTTCAAAGATATATTGAAACTAATTCCCATCATACTTTTCATAATGAACACTTCAGCTTTTAAGATCAATTAAGATTCTACCTGAACTTCAACAATATTTATAAAATTCATGACAAACACTACAAATTTCTTCTAACAATGTTTTTATAAGAAAATCTTGTCTTGCTTCTACAAATTTCAAATTTCAATCCTTGTAGTGGCTCTTCTTTCAGATCTATCGAATCCAGTCTTCAGTCTAACTGTTCCTTCAACCATCAATATCATTGTATTTAACAATACTTAAGCAATCTTCATTCATTCTTCAATTTTCCACAAAATTCTTCAAATCATTTAAATGACTTTAGTGCCATAGCAAACCACTCTTCTATTTGACTTTAAATTCAAAACCACTAATTCAATCAACTTACATTTAAAAATTACTAAGCACTAACTTCAAATATGGAAATTTCAACTACCTATGAGGAAAACATCTTCTCCTCTTAAATTTCACTCCCTTGTTGTTTTCAGACATTCAAAACAAGTCTCTGTAAAAATCATCAAAATAAATATCCCTACTAGACCTTCACCAGAGGATTCATTGTTTCCCCATTCTGACCTCAGTATCCTTTCTTCTCTAATTTTTCTTTAATTGTTCTAACATGATGGTATCTCAAATGTTTTTCTGATCATTCCAAAGGCTTTTTTTGCTCCGATACCACTTTGGTGCAGCGAAGCTGCATCTTTTCAAAATTCCGCGTGGACCTGTGAGTTATGGGCCCACGTATACATCTTTCAATGAAGTGAATCCACACCAATTTCCACAAAACCAGAGTTTAAACAATTAAACCCGTGTTATAATTAAACTATTAGACCCCGACCTTTTACGCAGATCCCAAATTAATTAAATCCTAGTTCAATCCCTATTGTCTGGAAATTAAATTAACTGGCCATCATTTTTTGGAGCGATATTTGTCAAATCTCGTACCTTCACAATGAATGGCTACAATCAATCCAGAATCCAACTGGATTAAACCATAGTCCCTAAAATATTGCATCTATTTTTTGAATTAAAACTCATGCACTTTTCGACGTGATTACCGTTGGATCTGACCCATTCAAGCGAACGGTCATGATTAATTGAGCTATTAACTCAGTTCTATAATTTATCGCGTTTGGTTTTGGAATTAACCTCCACACTGTTTGGCACATGATGACCGTTAGATCTAATGCCTGTCGATTAGATGGTTCAGATCTTCTCGGGGGATTCTCACAAATTTTGTCAAGTTTCTTCGTTCCACCAAGTTTATTTAGTCTTTGTACGCTAAGTTTAGTATTTCTCTAAACTATGTTTCTGTGACCTTGAAACATACCCAGACTATTAATGGATCTCAATAGATTTGCGGTCCAATTCTAAGGAAAAATATGGTGCAGGAAGGTTTTAGTCTTCCACATTTAATTGCCCAGAGTATTCCAATACCTCAAGCCCATTATACCAAAGAAAACCAAGCTTTCAACATGTAAATCAATTAACTTCAATTATTTCAAGGGGAGAATAAAACCATCTGGGGTTTGACCATATGTGTGCATAAATTAGAGAGGTATAAAAAGATACCAAATCTTACGTTCAAATCCTTCAATAATTCAGAAATCTACATAAATATACATACATGATTTCTTAACAAACTCTGCCAAATTTTAATTTATAATCACACCAGAAACTTTCACAATTCACAGGCCTGATATGCAATCAATTGGCCTTCATCATATCCCTATCACACACACCTCTACTCGCTAACCTCTAGCTCTCTCCTAGCTCTCTCTCTCTAACCTTTAATTATTCAAAAGATCACAATTTATACAAATGCGGATTCATGAACCAATTTAGTTCAGATCCAACAATCTCTCACTTTCTCCTAAAGTATCTCTCTAGCTCCATTCTTTTTCAAACAAAATCCTAAATGAAGCTTTTAAATCCCTCAAATCCTCACTCTTACTAGGATTACTCAATTGTCTCTAAAATCTCTGCATTTACGACATATTCTTCACAATTTAAAATTTCGTCAAACTCCACTAAACTTAGGAAAATAAATAAAATGATTAAGAGAACCCATTCCCTTTAGTAAATGTGAAATAAGACTCATGGGTCTTATAAATTTTGTAGAATGCTCCTGCATCACTTTTAGGGGTTCCTTTATCTTTGGGGTAATAATTCTATCACGGTGATGGCTATTCCAAGGCCCAAAAATGATAGATCCTGTCACCCCTTTGCTCAATCTCCATCTTTTGCAATATTTGCTATGGGGGATCACAAGGTCTATTCAGGGTCCTTCTTTACCTTTAGACCCATTTAATCAAAATCATCTTCCATTTCTAGCATCTCTTGAATTTCCAGATTGGGAAAATTTATGTAATGTCCCCATATGAGACAATCCTAGGTGGCATCTAATGCCTACAAAATTACCTTATGATATTACCAACTTTGAAGGAAAGTTGGGAGAGAAAACAACCATGCCTATCAGTGCTTATCATTCACGGTGTTCTTATAATTCTTTAGTAATTGATTATGTGAATTTTTTCCTCTTCCAAAGAACCTTGACTAGAGATGCCATAAAATGGTATATGAAGTTGGATAAGGAATCCTATAGATACTATGCTTCCCTGGTGCAAACATTCTTGAATAACGTTTAGTTACCTTCATGGCAAGAGGTTGTAACCAATGTCATCTCTACCTTCAAGTAAGAAACTTATACCTGTATCTTTGATCATATCCATGAATAGAGGTATAAAATCAATTGCTTAGGGCAACAATTCCTAACAAGTTTCTCAAATATTGGTTTGCCCAATCCCCGTTACAACCTATTACCAAGGATGTCACTATGGCTAGGGAAGTTATATAGGAGCAACCCATTTTATGTGCCTAGTTTCTTGACTTGGCTTTTTCTTAATAAATAACTTTATATGATATTATCCCTCACCCTCCTCAACCTTTAACTAATCATCAATGACCTAAATATGGAACACATTTTAATAATGTGTTTGATTCCATTTCTTTTGATGTTATGAGCTAGTTAGACGGTTAATAGGGGAAATTCATTATTATTTCACGTGCCCATGCAATTAAGCCCAACTCTGAATAAGCCATGTCTCCTAAGAAAACCATTAAGAATAACATGATGCAGTTCACACGATTGAAGAATCCTCAACAACCTAGTAGGAATAAGAAGAAAAAAATGTAGAAAATCACTTCTAAACCACCTCAAGAGTCCCACAAGCCCCAACAAAATTAGGGTAGAGACACAAATTAGCATCACCAAAACGTAACATTTTCTTGTAAGATTTGTTGGGGGGTCATTTAACTCATGAGTGCCCAAAAATGGATGAGATTCATTTCTTGCTTATACAAATGGATTCCACTGAAAAACCAATTGTTTTGACACATTCGTTCCCCACCCAACCTTAAAAAATGGTTGCATAACCTCCTCCACCTTGACTTGGCGGCATGGAAGGACACAAGTTTCCTAAAGGCTCTACACCTATCGTTATATGCATTGAAAAATTAAACTTATCTACTATATTTATCTTATGAGAATCTAGTGTCGAGTTATGCTTATAAGGACCTAGTCATCCCAACCATGCTTAATGGACCTCTCATGCTAGATAAGCATTTGGAGTTAGTGTTTCTCCCACCGAATTGTGTTTTTTGAAATTTGACACACAATCCCAATGTGAGGGATACCAAACATTATATTGTTGTTAAGGATCTAACCCAAGCACCTTATGCCATGCCTGACTTGGTGGTTCTACAAAGCTATCATATGTAACGAAAATGCTTTTTGACTACTATTAAAGGGGTTGATCCATATCATTCAAATTCGATGACATTAATTCTATCTTTTTTATATTATCCTATCATATCACTTTTTATATCTTGATGTGCATATATTGTTAAGGTCTGTGCCACACTCTTGTCCATGAAAGATCTTCCACCTACTTTTTGGAATCATCATGTAGGAAATATCTTGGTTCTCCAACACTTGTTAAGTCAAGGATTATGCTTCATGAATTTGACAACCATACATTATAACCACCCCCTCCCACATTTACCTAATTTCACTAGCCTACCAAGGTAAACATGAGACGAAGAGTTACTATGACATGACCCAACCTTGAAATTCCTGTTAAGGAAGTGGGGTCTATAAAATGACCACAAACTGACAAGTCACAACATCTCTCAGGGCTAAAAGGCACTCATAGGAAAAAGGACCGCCCTAGGTGACCAAACCATGAGTTGGGGCTATTTTCACTGATATAGACCCCCAAGCGCATGCATAACAAGAACTAGGTGTGGTTATCGGCCTCCAACCGCATGCACAACACTACCTCCATGTGGTTATGACCTATCTTTCCCAGTTTAGAGGGTGTAGTCCCAATATCAGAGCAACAATTATAGGAAATCCTCTAAGACACTGCTCAGAACTCCCTGAGACTTTCCCAAATTATTATTCATATGAGGAAAAAGCTAAACACTCAAATTCAAATCAAGAACTTGAGCTAGACTACCTAGAACACATTAGACATTTTGTCAAACACATAGAAAACATGTAAGCTATAGGTCATGAATGCATATATGATCATATTCGTTTGAGATTCATCTAAGAGTAACTAAGAAGGCCCTATGCCCTCTCCACGTAGTTTTAACAACATTTATTAGTCCATACATTCATCAACCAATCAATAACTAAACAATTGATGATGAGGTCCATAGATGATACACATCATATAACTAGAAAATAACCAACATAAAAAACCATGGTAGAACAACCATAAGATTACAATGATAATCAACACATATTCTCATAGATCACCATAGGAAAATGTCTCATATTAATATATGAAAATACCAACCAAATCAAGGACTTTCGCATACCACCCGACCATAGATTGGGTTGAACCAAATATCTCTTTCAGCCAATCAGCCCCATGCCATATTCCAAGCATGAATGTGGGATGTCATGTATTAAACCAAAAAAAACAAAACCAGGGCTTGCAGAGGCCAAACCATGGTCAAACATCACTAATACCAACTAGATCGATCTCTACCTAAGATGTCCTGGGTTCTAAGAACTAGTAACTCAACCCACTTCCTTCCAGGGCTCTAGAGAATTTGTCCAACCCAGATCCAGGAAATGTTAACTCAACCCACCAACGGCTCTAGAGTGTTTGTCCCAAACTAGGATCCAGGACTAGTAACTCAATGCAAGCTATTCCAAGGCTTCCAAAGAATTTGTTCCAACCCACAACCATAACGAATTATGAGCATAAATCATAAAACAATCAAGTGGAATAAACCACAACACCATGGCTATCGAGGAAATGGTAAGGCAAGGATAAAACCATTGTCAGTCTAGGAAAATATCTATTCCAATGACAATGCATAACCAGAAAAAAACATCCACATACCATGCATCCATAAATAAACAAGGAAATCTCACATGCAACTTGTTACCTGCAAAGAAATATAGTTGTAGTTGTTGATCCAATTGCTCCCTTACGCTTTCTTTCTTTACTTTTCCTTCTTTATCCAAGTCTAATGTATTCCAAAGTATCCAAGGATGTTATAAATGTGCAAGAGCATGAGAGAATAAGATACTTAATGAGAGCTCCCAGACTGAACTCACAGAAGGTAAACTGACAAAAGTTGTGAACTGGTCCTCAGAAGCCTTTTTATCATTGAGGCCTCTATTTTTCTCATTTTACTTCATTTTCCTTCTATTTCCCTCTCATGCAAATATGTGTCTCTTAACCTTCATTTTCTCCTATTTTCCTTTATTTTGATAAATAAATTTTAATTATTTCCACTTATAAATGCAGCGCCATGGTCAAAATTTTCTGCAACCTGTAAACTTCCCTACAACTTCTAATCTTCTCTGCATTTTTTGAACTTCTTTGTGCTCCTTGATTTGGAATAGGACAACTCATCTCATTCTCTGCTTGAGGGACAAGTCCATCACCTATAATCAATCATAAAGGAAATTGGTGGCCTTTATAATTATTTCAAATATTTTTCTCATGTAATAAGTTTGAGATGTAACCCACGTTCATGAAATTCACATGCTTGAGATAACATTGTTTAAGTGTTGTAGGCTGGCATAGGATTTACATATGATGAGTTCAGTAACCAAAATTTGTCAGGGTTGAAAAGGACGATGGGTCAATCATGGTGCATAATGATGCTTAGGGAAGGTGGTATTTTAGGCCTAGGGATATGTGGTTAGGCCAAAATAAGGATGAGGGTTTAGGCCTAAAATGATCGATAGGAATAATGTAAAAATTAGGGAATGAGGGGGGAAGTAATGTAATGAAGGAAAAATGAGATAGGTGGAGGGATTCATATAATGTCTAGCAAGGGCATAGATCAAAATATTAATGATTAGGATCCTTTCAAGATCCTTCCTTCAACAAAAGACACTTTGACCATATTACCAACCTATAATTACCTAATACCTAGAGTCAACAATTTGTTATAAAAAATTCCCATAAAATAGACACCCCTTCCCAATGAATGACCTTGATGTCCAGAGTGATGATCACCTGACTAATGATGAGTCCTTTAAGTAGTGACAGGTCAAATCATGACAACAAGAAAATTTATGATTTTGACCTCCTTTAAAACAACATAAATTAACTCGAAGAACCTTTCAACTGACAAACTAACCTACTCTAATACATTTGAACATGTGCTTTCTCCAATTCTACATGTTTCCTTATTTTCTTTTCCCATTCGGAGGGTGCCTCTTTGTGTTGAATTGACCAATCATGCATGAAAGCGATGGTTGTATGGACAATATTGAGGGATTTAGCATTATCCTTTCACTTCTGTTGCATGTTGTGCAAGTGGAAAACTACTTTATACATGGTGATAAGCTCCTGATAAAGGCTCCATATGGTTTCTCCCAATGTTTATACTTCACCAAGTATGGTCTCCTTAGGTTCTTCCAGGTATACCTATGCGGGAGCTACTTTCTGGACCTCTTCTTAGAGCTGCTCAATTTGTTTCCTTGCATCCCACAACTTCTTTGCGATGTGCCTATTCTTGGCCATGACATAGTTTGTATTTGACTTGGTAGCACCTACGAAGGCCAAGTTGGCTTCAACAATGGCTTATGGATTTCTCTTGGTATCCATTATAATCGCCCTTTCTCTAATGAATGCAAGAGATGTAAGATCGTTAGGAAAAATATTTCTTTCTCACTTGTACATATCCATGACCACACCATCATCAAGAGGAACATTTTCATCTTCTTCGCTTGGAGCTTTCTCTACTGTCGGAGGAGGAGGAGACTAAATGGTGACCTGTTGAGTACTCAACATAGGATCAACATCTTGGTTTAGAAACTCTGGTTCCACCTCCATGTCTTGAATCAAAATCAGTCTTTGATTTCTTGAGCAAGTTCCTTCTCCTACAACTATTTTTTCTCCTCTTCCAGTAGTCGGTTCTACTCTTGTTCTTTGAATTCTTTTCGTGTTACTCCTTATTATTCTATTCTCTACCTCTCTTCTTCTTGTTGTTTCTTCCTTAATTCTTCTTCTTATTTTTTCCTTTATTCCTCCAAAATTTTATGCCCTTTTTCTTTGCTCTGCTTCATATCTTCTTCATTCTTCCTCTATTTCCTCCTCTTTTTTGCTGCTATGGCCACTTGTAGGGTGATTGGATTTTCTTTCATCTTGAGGATCTTCTCTTCCATTGGAATATGTGCAACTTTCTCTTGCCATTTTCACACACTGATTTGTGCCTTTCTGCTAGTTCTACCTCTGGAGTGACTTATTTTTATAGGAGTAACCTGTGATGTTCCTTTGAAGCTAACTGGTTCATGGGACTTGCAGGCATTGTAACAATTCTTGATCTCTTCCTCGTTGGGCTTGTAAAATGCCCCGCTTGGCCATCGGAAATGAATTCTCACACATTGTTATTTGCAAATATTCCTAGGATCATATAGATTGGAGTCAAAATGATCGAATGTGAATTTCTATCTCCTTTCTTTTGGTGTGTGCAACCTTAAAATTCTTGATCTTGTACAATCCAACTTGCAAAGGAAGAACGGGACAAGCTGCCTTCTTCTTCCTATGAAAAAATCCTAATAACCCTCTAGAAATATGATAAGAAACTTCTTGTATGACCAAATTGTCGATGGCATACCTCAGCATAATATGTGGAGACTTCTAACCACCAAACACTCTAAGGAAAGTGACATCCGGTGAGGCAAACCAATCTACTAATTCTGACACTGCTTCCATTTCCCCATGGGACATGCAAGGTGGCTCTTCCTCAAATATTAACCTATACAATGGAATAAGGAAGTGATCAGTCAAATTTCCAACTATTCCTTTGTAACTACACTTTGAAAGCATCTTGGAGTAAATTTGAACGACTTTTTCTCTTGGTGACCATGCCCAATTCATGCCAGGAAATGAATTTTGAGCACATATTGGATCCAACAAGTAAGCAGACATGTATAATATGGCTTACTTACTTGTGGGAGGGTTCTTAGCATTAGTCACATGAATGATCAACTATTGAGACAAAAAATCCAACCAACTGAATGGATTTCCTTCATTCACAACCTGATTAAGCAAGAATGCCTAACCTTCTAGAAAGGTCTTAGTACTTATTTGGCCATATATTCGACAACATAAGACTATCAAGTACTAACAAGCCTTCTTTGATGAAATTTGGAAGGTTCTTTCATGCAACCTTTGATGATATCCTTAATGCTCAGGTAACTGGTGACTGCATAAAAGTGGGAATCCATGAGTGATTATGGCATCAACAAATGATACATAAGTTGGTAACCAGGTGCCATAAAAGGAGGTAAGCCTTTATCCACTAACACTACTAAGGGTCATGGTCTTGTTATCTCTATGGGACAGTATCCAGTTGAAAATGTGTGCACATGGAAAAACCGAGTACTCGCATGCAATACTCTGTAATCCTAACCTTTGGACATTGTTGTAAACATGTCGGTCTTCAAGATCTCCTTTGAAACTTTTTTTTGAGAATACCTCATTCACCTTCTACCATGTAACTTCTAACTCTTTCTCTATAAACAACTGAGTGTCTGAGAAAATTGGCAAATTCACTAGAGTAATCTAAACTTCCTCGCTAGTGGTTCTCTTTGTAGTCTCCTTTGAGATAAGTCTCTTGTGGGATATAGTGACAGTAACTGATCGAGACAATTGCTCAAAAACTGTAGTACCTGTAGGAGAAAAATTCACTCATGGTAAACATAAATTAGTCAAGCAAAATGACACATAAAGCAAGATCAAGGCAGCAACCACAAGGCTGAAAGGGAAAACTGCACAATTCCTAGACTGAGGGAAGGGACTAGACTCTTGAACTATGCATTACGCAGTCTCAATAGTAAAGGGAGAGGCTTGAGGCTTGATACTGTGCTATTTAAAGTCTCAGCCTAGGCAGATTGATGCAGAGATTATGCATTGCGTGGTCTTAGTGGACAAGTACAAGACTTGAGCCTTGGAACTACACAATGCATAGTTGGACAAGATAGGGACTACACATTTCACAATCTCTAGGGCCAACCACAAGGCTTGAGCCTTGGCATTACGCAATGCACAGTTGAACATGGCCATTTCTAGCGAAGTAAGGGGCAGATCTACCTAAGAAGAGGATGGGAAAATGTCATATCTAAGTGATAGTGCAAGTAAGAGTGAAAACCTGACTAAGGGAAAGAAATATAAGTCAAAATCAAGTGTTGAAGATCAACATGAAAGAATAAAAACAAGCATCTAGAGGGAGTCACCAAAACAATGACCACTAATGAGTAAAAACAAGAAAATAATGCGACACTTGTAAAAAGCAAACGACAGAATGAACCAACACTTGTACAATATAATATAAGATAAAATTATATCAACTATGAAAATAAAAAAGCAAGGCAACACTCATAGAAGTGAAACGATAAAAAGCGACAAAATACGACAAAAGAGAAACTCAACCAGAAAAGTGTCGCAAACTCCACCAAAGGTTCCTTTATCTCCTTGGGAAGGCTAGAGATCCAAGATCGAATGTGAAAATGAGATCTAGGAGTGTCTGTTATATAGATCTATGTTGGTTAGGGTTTATGAAACACACATCTAAAATCAAGGAAAAAGCAACACTTGGTGGAAATTCGAAAATAACAACTTGTGCCACTCTTTGGGAAACTAATTATCCACTCCCTATTTTCTAGGGAGTGATTTTTCACATTTTATTTTTTTATTTTTTTGAGAAACTAGCCATTCACACTACCAAGAAAGATTGTGCAATTCCCAACCACAAGGGACTAGGCAACTCATTGTCTTAGTGAATTACACAGTTTCTGAGGGGAACGATAACATTGTGTAGTTTCTGAGCTAAAGGTTGGGTTGCCCTCGAGGATTGTGTAGTTTCTGAACTTAAGGATGGTCTGCCTCTCTAGATTGTTAAATTAAGATCCTTAAGGTTGGCGTACCTTCCAAGATTGGGCAATTTTTTGAAGGGAAGACCGAGAAAGTTGTAAAGTCAAGAAAAGAGATGGCTTGTCTTTGAAAAGGTTCTGGTTGAGATCAAAACAAGACATCACAAGAACTTCATGGAAATATAATTCTTTAAGATAGCATGAATAATTGACGATAGTGAATGATGAGCTCTTATGGATAGAAGGTGGGCTCCAAAATCCAAGCATGGACAAAATTTTGGAGGGTGTTTGTAGTAGCTACAACAAATTCATTGTTTTAATTGCATAAGTTAGAATGCATTTATAGAGAAAAAGATTCATGAGGTAGATTTATTATAGCTAGAACTACAATACCATGATTACTTGCGACCCCGATTAGTTCAGATGGTGCAACAAGAACCTCATTATGATTAACATCACATATTCCCATTGTTACAGGTAGAAGAACACATCTTTAGTTGCGAAGATATAAAATTAGAGCTAGAGAGGAACCATCATCTTCAACAAAAGCAATTATAGAGGAACCAACATCTTTAATATAAGCAACTATCTCTCTCTCTCATTTAATAAGAGAACAACTTGTTGCACAAGAGCTTGAGATACCTACTGAAGGAGGAGAATAAGAAGAAGAAGAAGATGAAGGAAGCTTCTTTGGAAGGCCAATATTTAAAGAACTAATTGAGGGAAATCCAAAAAAATAACCATACTATCTCAATTATGGAGAATCAATGGCAAAATGAGAAGGAGAGATACTACATCCAAATGGAAATGGAAATGAAAGAATGTTAGGTGGTGGGAGAGGTGATAGGCCACCTATTGGATGAGGAATAGGAGGAAGAAGAGGATATGGATATGATTATAATGAAGAATATCGATATGGATTTCCTATTCAATATATAGAAACTAATGTCAAAATGAAAATAATTTCTCCATAAGTATTTCCAAATTTTCACGATATGCAAATTGAGGACCCATAAGCTTTTCTTTTTGAGTTTGAAGTACTTTGTAGAAGTTATGATTATTTACAAGATTTTCAAAAATTAAAATTTTCCCAACTACGTTAAAATATGGAGCTTTGAAATGGTTCATGGGATTAGGAACAAATTCTATAGGATCATGGAATGCAATTAAGCAAAACTTTTTAGAAAAATATAAATATCATTGCATTCAACATGATATTAATGAAGATGTTCTTAAAATTAACCAAAGAGAGGATGAAAATGTCAAATATTTAGTGGAAAGGCTTGTCTACAATGTTAAAAAGGAAAAAAAACATAAATTAAGATTCTCTATTTTAAAAACCATTTTACTATGAGAAATGAGGGGTGAATGGGTTGATCCCTTAAAACTGATGGTAAATGAGATGTATCTCAACTTTCATTTAAGGAAATTTGTGAATAATACAAACATATATCATGAGGAAGAGAAAAGTATGGTAAATATACTCAAGCCCCAAACATGGCTAAAGTAAGTAAATCTACATATGGTATGGTAAATAGAGTTGAACTTGGTCATTTGTTAGAAATTTCAAAATATATATTCTTGGAAACTTACGTGAACAAATTTTCTTGATAAGAGTTCAAAATAAACAAATAGTAGAAAATGTTGCATTATCTATATTTTGTCCTAGATGTAGAAAAAAAATTCCTTTGATTGAATGTCCCTTGGAGAACATTGAGATATGTGTTATTTGTGTAGAAATACATGTAAAAATGGATTCTTCATATATATTAGGATTAAAAGAAATTTATCAAGAGGAAAATAAAGCAAATGAAGCCACAAAACAACTTTTCTTTGTAGCACCAAGAAGACGTTGCAACCCCAACCATTAAGTACCATGCAAGACCCTACTCAACAATTTCAAGCTTATCCACAATACCCCCTAAGTAATTGGAATACACCATTATCTTGGAAACCTTAACCACCTCAAGCCTAAAATCAGTCTTGGAAACAAGGTTGGTGAGAATCATATGGGGGAAATAGTCCTCAATAGTATCCATCATTTCCTTAATATTCCCAATATCCTCAATATCAATCCCAACAATCATACCAACCTCCTCTGCCACAACCATAACCACAATTGAATTCTAGTCAACCCCTCCAATTAACTTCTACAAAACCACCTCAAAGGCCTACCCAATTTCTTGCACAACCACTTTCAAATCCAAATAATAAAATAACTCATCCCACTTAGAATGCTAAGATACCAAATTTTCAAACATATATTATTTCTCCTCTTGTTCTAAATGAAATTCATCTTTGATTAGGAAAATTATTTAAAAAAGATTCCCCTTTAGTGATCAAAGAAAAAAAAAAGAGTAAACTCATAATAAAATAGATGATAGGATAATAATACAAGCCTCCCCTACTCCTCCAATAGATCAACCTTCTACATCTTCTCAAAATCCTCCTTTTTGGGAGAGAATAAAAATAGATAAGAATGTAGAAAATAAGTTGATATGATAGATGAGTTAAGGAATATTTTAGGTAATGGAATTGAGGTTGATTTGGAAAAGATTTATTTCTTTATCAATATGTACCCAAGTATCAAATAGATGTAAGAGTTTTCCTTAGATATGAAGGATATTATAGGAGATTCATTGAAAACTTTACAAATTTAGCTTTACAACTTTTCAAATTGCTTACTAAAGATTTTGAATTTTGCTGGAATTATTCATGTCAATTATATTTTAATTCTTTGAACTAGAAAATTTTTGAAGCACCTATTCTAAGAGGGCCAAATTGGTCCCTCCTATTCCATATCTCTATAGATTCTCCAGATAGAACTCTAGGGCCATACATGGACACAAATATCAATAAACTACTTATTCTATTTATTATACCAGTAAAAATTTGACTCATGCAGAGTTGAAATATACAAGAAATCAATAAGAGTTTCTCACAGTAATCCTTTCTCACAGTAATCCTTTCGATGAATAAATTCAGACATTATATCACTAGATATGAAACTTTTGGTCATACTAGTCTTTTTCTAGTTAGATCTTTAATGAATAAGGAAGAATTACCAAATGGGTCTTGTTGTAAGGGAATTTAATATCACTATATTGGATAAAACTGGGAAGAAGAATAGAGTTGTTGACTTTCTTTCTAAAATTTAGAATAATAATACAACAATTCTTGTAGAAAATAATTTTCCTGATGTACATATTTTTGCCATTTTGACTAAATCTCCTTGGTTTGCAGATATTGTTAACTATTTGGAAACCTGAAAATTACCACCACAATTATCATCAAGAGATAAACAAAGAGTTATCAAAGTCAGTGCACCTTACTCTTGCATAGAAGGAGAAATTTTCAAAACAGGGCCAGATTTGTTCATCAAAAGGTGTGTAAGAGAAGATGAGGTACCATATATATTAAAAGCATGCCATTATGAGCCATGTGGTGGAAACTTTGTTGATAAGAGAACTACATACAAAGTTCTTCTTTCTAGATATTACTACCCTTTTCAAGGATGAAAAACAATATGTGAGAAGATGTGACAATTGTGAGAGAATGGGAAGACTAGCTCAAGCAGATGAGATGTCTATACAACCTCATGTCCTTGTAAAATCATTTGAAAAATGGGTTCTAAATTTTTTAGGTCCAATTAATCCAACATCCAGGAAGAAAATATATATTCTTATTTATGTTGCATAGTGTTTTTCATTGATAACAATAAGAGTCATTGATGTCAAAGGGGTGCCTAAGGAAGTAGCCATATCCTCTATAAAGAAGAATTATGGTTGGATCTCTTAAGGTGATCATTAAGTGATGTTAAAGGATTTTGTATTCATCTACATTTTTGTTGTAGTTTTTGTGTCATAATCAACCTATGGACAACATGAATGGAAATGGCTCGTTAAGACATTTCCAATGGTACATATTATACTATGGAGATAGTAACACCTTCCTGCCACACTTACCTAAATTCACCAGTACGTTGGGGTAAATATGAGATGAGGAGTTACTATGATGTGACTCAACCTCATAGGTACAATTAAGGAAGTGGAATTGACATTCGGAAACTTTACTGACCTCCCTCGGGAGCTGTAAGACACCTATGAGCTAAACAACCACCCCAGGTAACCAAATCTTGAGTTAAATTTCTTTTTCACTGACCTGGACTCCTAGTCACTTGCATAAAAAGGCAAGATAGTGACTGTCAACCTCCAGTTGCATGGATAACCCTACCTCCCAGTGACTACTGTATAAATTACCCAATTTTGTGGATGTGATCCCAAGATCTGAGCCACTTTTTCAGGGCTAGGAACCATACCTCTATCCATAACTTGATAGAAATTTACAGAATAATGAATGACACATGGAAAAATCCATTAATGTGAAACTTAGACAAGAAATTGACCGAACAAGTCTTGAGCATGATAGGCATTCCGTAAAACATATAGTGAACACGTAGTCTACATGTCATAATTACATATGTGAACATAGGAGTCTCATGCATATATGAGAATCACCAAGAAGGTATGATTCCCTCTCAAAATGGCTGCATTATAATCTATTAGGTCATACATTCATTCGCCATTCATTTACCAATCAAAACATGATGAGAGCCACAACTAAAGTTTGTCATAAAACCTTACTTATAACCAAAATAATAACAATGATAGAACAATCATCAAAGCCACATAATAACAAGTATGAATACTCATGAAATACAAGAGGAAAAACAACTCTTATTAACCTATGAAAATCCAACCAAGTCAGGGACTTCCACGGACAACCTAACCATAGATTGGGCTTAACCAAATCTTCCTTTTAGCCAATCACCCCCATGCCATATTCCAAGCATGAATGTGGGAATCACAACAAAACAACCAGGGCTTTCTTGGGATTTACCACAATCCTGCCAAAATGGGTCAAGGGACTCCTAGGCCCGATACATGCGTCTGCCCAACCAAGATTTACCACAATCACACCATTACCAGTCAAGTAATTCCTAGGCCCAAACAAGAAACATACACTACTAGGATTTACCACAATCCTAACAAAACCAATCAAGGGATTGCTAGGCCCTAAACAAGATTGAATGCCCCCGGTTTTCTTCACGAATACCTTGAGGAATTTTCCCCTCTCCACCTTCAAGCTTTACCACAATCCCACCATTATAGGTCATGGGATTCCTAGGCCCTTTGGAATTTTTCTGAGATGACCTCACCCTGTTCCAAAACCATTCAACAATCCAAAGCTCAATGAAATGAAAGAACCCCATCACATCATGGCTATCCTGAAATGGAAAGGAAAGGCTAAAACCACTGGCACACCTAGAAGAACCCATTCCAATTACAACAAGAGAACCAAATACACACATGCATGTACCGTGCATGCCAAAACCAACAAGGGAACCCCACATGAAACTCGATACTGAAAAAGTAATAATGTTATAGCTGCTTGATACAAATCTACCTTGTGTGATCCTTGCTTCCCTTTGCTTTCTTTTCCTTCCTTTACATTCCTTTCTCCAATGCTAGAGTTCTCCAAGAATACTCTAAGTGTGCAAGAGTATGAGAGAATAAAGAGAATAGAGAGACAACTCCAAATCTGAACTGACAAAAGTTGTGAACTGATCCTTAGAAGCCTTTTTATCAATGAGGCCTCTATTTTCTTCAATTTCCACTAATTTTCCTTCAATTTCCTATTCACATGAAATTTTTGACCCTTCACCTTTCCTCCTATTTTCCATTGTTTTCATAAATAAAATTTTAATTAATGCCTCATTTCCTTTTCAAATCCTTCGCCATTGCCTTTGCCAATTTTCCCTTAGCCACAATAATCAAATGAACACCCACTAAGATGTTTTTCACAACATTCAGATTGGAATAAGTGTCCCATGAACTTTGTCCTATTTTTCCTTTATTAAATTTATTACATGAACTTTTAACCCGAGGTTGTTACAAAAATACCCCATTGATGAAAATTTATGGCTTCTTGAAATAAAGGTTCCACATATGGGGCAAAAACCAATAAGCACCAGATTTATTAAAATGTACATGGGTCATAATGTAATCCCTAAGGGAAGTTATATGGACTTGGGAAAACAAATTAATAGCAAGGGCATAACCAAAAGGCTCTCTGATTAGTCACCTATCACCAGTTAGTTAGCGTTTTTATTGTAAAACGTTATAGGTATAAATTAGTGTTTTGAATTAGTTATATGGTCATGGCCCTATGGTATGATTTTCACCAATTTTAACGTGTGCCAGCCCTACTTGATCACAATACTCTGAATTTTTTAGCAAGAAAGATAGTGTCAAGTCAACTCGCATAAACCCTCGACCACTCGACCATGTGCATATATTTATATATCCATAAGCTTAAAGTCAACAAAAATATTGTGCGGAATGAAGAAGAAGACATGTTATAATATCAAGTTCAAGGTCAACTATGAGTTTTGTTTTTATTATTTTTTATTTGTTATGATTCAAAGGTGGCAGAGGATATGATGAGGCAAACATTTTAGTCACAATATAACATAAAATCAATGGAATGAAACTAAGGGTCTAAGTGCAATAAATTGGCTCCATTTATAGATGATCAACAACACTCATTGAAATCCTTTTGTGGTCATTAGTGAAAATCTAAGGTCTCAAGAGGGCCTCCTAAGGAATATTATAAAATAATAATGAAAATAATAAAATAATATTAGATTACATCATCCAATTTTAGAGGGAAAAACGAAAAAGCTACTTTTTCAACTCGTATTTTCAATTTATCTCTCTACAGTTTTACTCAAATTTCGAGTAGGACAACTCGTTGGATGTGGAATTTAATTATTGATCCAAGGAGTACCCATGTTTCATACATTTTATGGATCTTGCTACGGAAAAAATGAGAAATACATGAAAAAACATGATTGCAATCACATTTTTCATGCATTTCTCATTTGTTGTGTGGTAGGGTCCATCAAAAGTATGCAACATGGGTACTCATTGGATGAAGAATTAAATTATGGATCCAATGATTGCTTCCACTTCAATTTTGAGTAAAATTGTAGGGAGATAAGTTGAAAATACAAGTTGAAAAAGTAGTTTTTTATTTTTTTGTTTTTTAATCCTTTTACTTTTTTACTCCAAAAATGGTGAATCACCCCCCATTGTTGAAATCATCATATTGAGTCCTATTGGTTCTTAAAAAGTTTATTTTGGTTGTACATTTTTGTTTTGAGGCCCATTTTAGACCTCAAAATTTCTCTAATGTCTAGTCAGAACCTTGATGTATTGGATTCGATTTGTAGTATACCTAGGGGGGGATAGTATGGGGTACAAAGGGAGGTACCTAAGGGAATAATATAATAATGGGATGGACCATACTTATATGGTAAACCCATAGTATTAGATATATGGTATTGAGAGAACCATGGTAATGACCCATGGTATTGTATATATGATTCATACATACAATACCATGGGTCATTACCATGGTTCTCTCAATACCATATATCTAATACTATGGGCTTACCATATAACTATGGCCCATCCCATTATTACATTATTCCCTTGGGTACCTCCCTCTGTACCCCATACTATCCTCCCCTAGGTATACTACACAATTGCAACAAAGATAGAATTAGAAAACAAAGGTCAAGCACTATTTCACTTAATGAGGGAATATGCATTATTTGGTTGAAATAATACAAACTTAATGTTGCTCCATGGAACAAGTGTTTTTCATTTATTAATACTCTGTAGAGGGTTTTTTTCCACATACAGCAACTGGAATCTGAGTTGGGGCAGAATCTTGGTATAAAAGAATATGTTAATATTAGAAAAGGATCAGCGTCACAATGTCAAAGAATAGTTTGATAAATTATTTTGAAATTTATTCCATTTCCTAACAATTGTGTTTCTTAGCTTAGAATTTTGGTCCAGGGTTTGACATTTTGGTCATGCTTACAATTCATTGTCATTATTTAAGTTGGTGATGGGATGCATACATGGCCATGAAGTATGATAAATATTTTCAACAATTCTAGGGATAAGGTGTGCGCCATGCAACAAAACTAAACTTTTGCATGGCGAAGGAATATTACTGCAAGAGTAAAATCCTCATTTTGGAATCACTGATTGTTCCAATGGATCATCTTTGATCTTGAAGAAAAGTATAATGGAGGAAGATATTCCATGCACAACAATAGAAAATAAAACTCAAACACGCCTTAGTGACTTTTCACACTCTGATAAAAGGACGAAGTGGAATGAATGCGAGAGGGGCTCTTAGCTACGATAGTACAAGATGATTTGAACCATAGTTTTGCTGCCGCATTCAATCAATTGAAGCCCTCGTTTGATCTATGTATTTATAACATAAGGATAGGTTTTCTTAATGAGACTAGCACTTGAGATACAAAATTCAAAGGTGAGGGTCCCACAAAAATTGAATTCAAAGGTTGAAAAAGGATTGATCGTTGGTTTGGGCGGTTCCCTCTCCCGTTCATTAATCACAATAAAATATATTTGAAATTCTTGTATGAAAAGGAACATGTTGTAGCGGGATCGGTGAAGAGTGTCTATCACCCATCCAAGGTGGCAGGATCGATACACAGATTGTCATGTTGGACGATTTAATTAATTTTTTATTATTACCATTCTATTGGTTTGTTAACTGAATCAGTGGCTAGCGCAGAAACCTAGCAGTGTGCCTGAAAATGCACATTATGTAGAACAATCAATTTGGTACATGGTTCATTGTGGTTACTTTTTTATTCTAAGAGTAATACTTGTCCAAATTGAGATATGGAAGATGTCTGACATTTGCAGTTCAGAAACGAATGCAAGTTTATGGGTTTAACATAATTTTGTCTCATGTTTAATAACCAAAATCTATTGTGTTTTTTTTGTAGAGTTATGATCTTTTTGTAGATGATATGGATACATGAAGTAAATAGGTTATGAGGAAGTGTTTGAGTGAGAAGATTGTAGTTCTAGTTGGAGCAGAGTTTGGGAAAACAATATGATAGCTAGTAATAGAGATTGACATGAGTTTTATGACAAATTTTATAGTTGATATGATGACTACAATTGTTGTAGGTTGTATGGAAGTGGTTACACATTGCATGGTAGTGTATTGGTTATAGGTTGTTTAGCAAATATATTGATTGTTGCAATGGAAAAGATAGTGGTAGTGACTATATGTATTGGTTGTGGATTTTGGTTTTACCTATGATTTGGTAATATATGATGATCATGTTTCCAGTTTGAAAATTTGATGAAATAAATATCTACAAGGAAGCAGGGGAAGGAGTAGAGCCTTAATCAATTTGGATCTTAGAGCAGGTTGGATCCTATTCATTATTAAGGTTGGAGCCTAGTCATCTTTCAGGTTGGATCCTTAATCAAGTTGTATCCTACACTAAGCAAGTGCTTTCATCTTCAAGGTTGGTACTTAGATGAGGTTGTATCCTACCATAAGTAGCAGCTTGCATTTTGGGGGTAGCTTCTTCTAGTAGGTTGGGGACCGAAAATTAATGTAATAAAATTCAAGACATAACATAAGAAGAGTTGGTGATTTTTTCCCATTTTTATTTCTACCTTAAAATTTTGTGTCTCCATGTGATTTGATGCTTCCTCATATTGTTTCTATTTATGTTGCATATATGTGTGGGAAATAATACTGAGAGGGGTGGTGAATCAGTATTATCAAGTTCTTTTAATAAATCTTCCTTATTTACACTTTGAATTATTTTTGCATGTCAGTACCATAAAATAATGAGCATAAACAAAGAAAACAAATAGTCACACCAAAGAACACCAGATGTAAGGTGGAAACCCAATATGGGTGAAAACCACCTGCTGCAATATGTCTCTATCTTCTTTCAATTAGAAACTTCTTTTACAATGATTTTGTACTGGTGTAGTCCTTTACCAGTACGAAGGCTGCAACCTGCAGAGAGCTACAACTCTCTCTCGTTTTCCAGTCTCTCCTGGAAGGGAGATACAACCCCCTACTTATTTTCTTTCAAGGACCACTTTTCATAAATTTTCAA
>APFE031124807.1:3339-41416 GCA_000404065.3 Pinus taeda
CAATCCTGGAACATGCATCACTTCCTTCAATACGAAGGGTTTACCAAACTCCCTCTCAAAGGAAATGGTATCGATACCGGTCGCACTGTATCTACCATCATCGCCCATCTCGATGTGCACTCCAATACATTTCTCATCCAGATCAAAAAACAAATCTCGATCTCCTGTCATGTGAAAAGACGCACCACTATCCAAGAACCATATTGATCCCATCACACTTGATACCAAGCATGCGATCAGTGAAAAATCCAGCTCAAACTGCGAGGCTAAGGCCTCTCCCGCTGCAGATCCAACAACTTGCTTATTTTTCTTCTTCCGCGGACAATTTGTGGCATATTGTCCGTGCTGGTGACAGTGAAAGCACTTCACCTTGGACATGTCTTGCTTCTTGCCTTTCGCACTGGAATGAGAAGCTTTCTTGTTCTTCCCCTTCTTTGCTTTGGTAGCCAAAGTACAATTTTCTTCATCAGATGCCTTTGATGAAGATCCGTCCCTAGTATTCCGCCTGATCTTCTCTTGCACAAGATCCGACCAAAGTCTCTCCCATCCTGGCAATTTCTCCCGACAATTGATAGAGTCCTGATAGGAATGCCACCTCTTCGGAAGACCAAGGAGAGCCAAGCTCACCAAGTCCTCATCATTGACAGTCACCCCCACACTTCCTAGCTCATTCCGGCATTGGGTGAACTTTGTGAGATACTTGGGCATACTGTCTCCATTCTCACACTTAATGTTTTTGAGTTTATCCTTGAGCGCCAACTTCCTCTGGTCGCTCTTGCTTTGGAATAAGTCTGTCAACGATTTCCACATCAAGTATGGAGAAGCCTTTCCATGGAGGCTGGATACAATGTGATCCCTCATGCCCTCCAACAGAATCCTTCAACACTTTGCTGTCTTCTTTTGCCAAGCCTCAGCTTCAGCAGCATCAGTAGGTTTTGGGACATCCACATCTATGAACTACTTCAACCCATTGTCATCTAACACCACCTCCATCCCATCTTTCCATGCAATATAATTCGAGTTTCCTTCAAGGGAATACTCCAATCGCAATCCGTTGAAAGACATTTAAACTTCGACACCAAGAAAACACTACTGCAAATTCAAATTCCACCAGCTCAAAACTCAACTGCTTCTGATCTAAAATTCGTGAGAAAAAAGTATTTCTCGTACAGAGATTGACTGTATGGGTATTCACTGGATATTTCACCTTCCAAAAGAAGGATGAATCCAAAGGCTACCTGGCTTGATTAAAGACTCTACCTGAAGAAATAAAATGTAAACACTTTCTGAATAATAGATTTGATGATCAACTTTGCTCTGATACCATGTAGAAATTTTGAATAATATAACACTTATTCAAAGAGATTATCCTGATTATACACTATTGCAGAATGCATGCATAATACATAACCTCCTCTACCATGGATCATCAATTTGCGGAATTAAAAAACAATCGCATGCGCACATTGAAACATAAATCACACATATCAACACAGTATACAACGGGGAAAGCATACAACTGAAAACCCCCAACTATCTGTATATTATAATGATAGAGAACATGTAACAATACATAATACAATACTCCTCACAAGTACTCAGTACTATCTCCACCTGCTACACACAAACTAGCTCAGATCTGAACAAGTCACGGGTTCAAATCTCCTCCACTATTTGCCTGCCTCTACTGCGCAATCCCTATTGAGAATAGATCTAATCCAAGTTCGAATTCCCTTGGCTTGTATTGTGCAATCCTCATTGGCAATCTCATTCAATGATTGTGCAAATCTCATGCACAACAATAGTCACAACTGATAGTAGTCTCACCCTTTCACCCACCTCTAACACTTGTCTCCACTAAACTATCCATGCACTGAGTTAACTGATGTATTCTTTAGTTGATTTATGAGTTAATAATTAGTAGATTAATTAATAATTAATTCACACCACTCATCACTAGTGTATTTGTCAGTTAGACTAAATACAACTAGTTCAACTAAGTCAAACTGAACACAACTCCATCAACTCCTCAATCAACTCCACCAAACTCAATGACTTGAGTTCTAACTGAAGTCTATCATGCAATAGCTCAACTAACCCATAAGAAAAGCGTATTTCCATCTGGCAGTTGCATGTGCCACATCCGTAGCTCGAATTGAAGTGCTGCAAGAGGATAAGATAATGTTTATAGTCCAAATATTATTAAGAGCTAATAATATTCGACTGTTCTATATTTAGACTAACAGTCTAAAAATAGACTCCGCCCATATGTCTAAAAATAGAGGTCCATCTATTTTTACCAACATGAGCAATCATCCATAAATAGCATCCTGCAACTCATAGACTATGATCCATATGTCTAAAAATAGACATAGTATAAAAATAGACTTTGCGCCAAAAATAGCCCACGGGACCACTTAGTGAAGGCGACTTCTTTTCACTAAGCTCCATCATCTTGTTTCATTTTCAACACACACTAGATGCACTATCCTAAATCAAACCAACAAGCAGTTTAAATGCAAATGCACATGCATGTATTTGTTTTCGCTTTCTTAATGTGTGAATGACAAAAAGAATGCTAAGTACAAATCTGAATCGTTTCAAACGACAATACTAACGATTTTCTCTTCAAAAGACGAAAGGAAGATAATGACGACACTTTGCGATTTTGAATTGAAAACTGCTTTAGACACTTGAAAAACTACTAATTCAAATAAAATACAAGAGTAACAATATAATCGACCATCAAGAACAATAGGATTCTTTTCTTTGATTGAAAACGACACTTGCGATACTTCCAAATCAAAAGACGATAGCTTGATTACGCTACTTCTTTGCAAAAGAGGACCGTAAATGGCGAACAATACATAAAAACATTTATAGTTCTTTGTACTATGGAGGTTGAATCATGCAAAGGAAGAGAGTTTCTACAGTGGTTTACTGATCACAGACAGCAAAACTCCTGAATAAAGCTGAAGAGAGTGAACAAAAAACCAAAATCTGGAAGCAGAAGAGGTCTTATCTGATCATCGCACCTGTAACACAGGGAAAGTGCGTGCATCTCACATACTGCACATGGGAGGTGCGATGCATCCAGATTCCCAAGAAGAGAAGGTGTGATGGTCCAGGGACGAGACTTCAACTGGGTTCTTGGTCACAGTTTGCAGCTCAGTTCAGGGATTTAAGCCAAGCAAATGATAGTCAGTAAATAGAAATCACAGGGGCTGATATAATGAGGCTACTTGAGCCACCATCAGGGCAATTAGGATGTTTGCAAATCAATTGTTTAGTTTATAAACAAAACCTGGAGATAGACTAAAGCAACATTGATCTAATTTACACTTGCATAGCAAATGCAGTTCGAAGGCTAGCTGGCCTGAGTTCAGGCTCCATCTGTAAGTTTATAAAGAAAATAAATATAGATAAGAAAAAAAGCTACTCGCTCCCCAGTAGAATCGCCATTTTGTTATCGGGAAATCTAGTGTCTATGCATAGCTGCTATTCCCACTAAGACGGGTAGCTATCTTAGAAACAAACAGATTAAAGTTACTTTCGCTTTCCTTTACGAGAAGTAGATAGGAGAGGAGCAAAGAATACCAACCTCGATATTTCGCTTGGTTCTCTGCTTGTTCCTTCTCCCCTTTGATAGATATTTGCCACTCTTCCCTTGACCACTTCGCTTCAAAGAGTACCTGTAAAGTCAAAGCAGCATAATACCTTCAAAGTGCAGAGATCTACAACCATAAACAATATAGGACCAGATATATATTGACCACACACATGCATATATTAGCAAACATACAAGAATGTGGAGGAAAACTTGAATAACTTTATTGATATAGAGATTAGAAGAGAGAATTACAACCCATTGGTCTGACCCAGCGTCATCCTCCCAGCATGAAAGCCCTTCTTCACCTCATGAAAAGCTTAGATCACCCTACAGAAGGGCTTTCCAGTATGCATCGCACTTTTTACACTGAGCAGGTGAGATGCATCACACCCTCTGCACTGAGCAGTCTGTATGGTCCAGTTTTGACCAGTTTTGAGCAGTTTTCTGTGGAGAACTTTTGGGTGATGATGTAATTAGCTGACCTTGTTCCTTTAGGGTATGAAACAACACTTTTAGGGACTCAGAAGCCCTTGGTTGATGGACATATGTGATTGGGGTTGCAGTGCCCAAATATGTCTATAACACCTGTAAGCCCAGAAATTTGTAGGAAAGAATGCTAGAGGCAAAAGGCAAAACTTGAACTCTAAAATCAGTAGTATTTATCAGAGATATCCTAATGTGGTATGTAGATATGTATAGCAACTACAGACAGGGTTGAGACAGAAGGCTCAAGAAAAGGCAGAATCCATCAAAAGATTAACTAAGTTGAATTGGGATTCTTACTGGACATATTTGGTAAAACCACATAGCCAATGCATGACTCTCAAATGTATCATCAATTTTGCTGAGAAGATGGCGCCAGCTCTTGCCGATTCCATTTTCACAGGACAGCTAAAGTTGGAATTCAGCGAGCCAACTCTCCTCAAACAAATGCTGAACGCTTGCGATTTCAAGGAACAGATACACAAATAGTTAGTTGTTGGTTTTAGTTTTAGATTCAGTTTAGTGTTAATTTTGCTTTATTTTTGCCTGAAATAAGGATGGTCATTTAAACCGTATCCTACATTTTTGTAATAAGTTATTTTTAGATTTAGTTAGTAGTATTTAAACCCTTCTCATGCATTTAGAGAAGGGTATTGAAATTTGTCAAAAACTTGTCCTCAGAACATGCACTTTTGCACCCTCCGAGGAGGTTTTGATGAATGAATGGAACAAGATTTATTGATATCTGCATTTAATATCTACTACTGATGTTGCACTTTTGTACTCTTAGTGGATGTTGGATTAAGAAGAGATAAATCATTATTGCTTGAAGCTCATGAGTAGAACTAGTTATAAATGGTACTTTTATCTCTTAACTATTTCTGCCTATGTGTTAAAGTGAAATTCATGTTCAGTTACTTATGTATGAATGCATGGATGCTTGAGTTATCATTTGGCACTTCTGTACGGTGATAGCTATTTATTTATGCTTAATATATGAGTAGCTTATTATGTGATATGTTTTTCACAACTGTTTCATCTAACTTTTTATACGAAATGCTTTATCTTTATTGAATTCCTTTCTCATAGCAGTTGAATGATATTTATTACCAATTGTTATTTGAAATCATTTTAGATCGAATTACGGAAAGATTACATCCTGGGTTAGTTTAGAATTAGATATTTCTGTTTATTAGAATACAATTGCATGTTGTTAGATTAGATTTAGAATAAAAGCATTTCACTTAGGAACTCTTAGAAACGAAATATCAATTCTCAACACACACACACATATTGGGAAACTAGTCCCATATCCCTAGTCGGACCCACTATACGAAACGAAAAAGGAGCTGCTAACCAAGATCCAGATCGGGTGGGTATCCCCCTTGTTGTAGACCCGATTTTCGGGGCTTCAACATATTTGGTGCTAGAAGGAGGGCCTCGAACTATGGATGGCAAGTAAGTCTAAATCTAAATACAATTCTGAGAGTAAATCACCCTCATCATCTCCTCTGACTTCTCCATCGCACTTAGAATCTTTAAATCTTGAGCAAGAAGTCGAAAGAACAATAGCCACTGCCACAAACCTTGACGTTTTAGAGAAATCTACTATTGAACCTCCTGAAGTTGAATCTTTGATCCATAAACTTCAGCGATTTTCTTTATCACCTCAAAGGTCTGATAAATCTCAAGGCAGTGTGACTTCACAATATAACCCTACTCATCCTCTCACCAGATTAAAGAGCGAAAAGTTTGGTATTGAGCCAACTGAGTTACCTCTACCTACAAGGAAGAGAGCAAGGAAATCACCTAAAGGGTCTGTTAGTGAGACTCTTTCATCATCATCATCCATCTCAACCTCTCAACTGCGAAGTCAACCATCCACCCCACCACTTCAGATTATTGTCCACCAGTCCACTGGAACTTCCACATCTCCTTCTCAATCATCTAGAATCGTAATATCCTCATCTTCCCAACCGCATGGATCATCTTCTGCGCTTTCCTTTGTTAGTAGATCACCAATGGCCCAATCTCCATGGAATAACCCAGGGGCAGTCTTAATGCTTGCGTCCTTGAGTCAAAGACTGGCCCATCCTTAAAAATGGCTGCCTAAGTTTAATCCTAAAGCAGGCATGCTAGCGGAAGAACATATAAGCAACTTTATGTTATCTATAAATCTCAATGGAGTTACTAATGAAGATGCTATCGTCCGATTCTTTCCTTACACTCGGCGAGGAGCAGCCAGATCATGGTATTTCTCATTACCATCTGGATCTCTCACTAGTTGGGATATCTTCCAAGAACAATTCTTGACTAAGTTCGGTGATGACAGGTCTACGACAACACTGATCAATGACTTGTCTAACCTTAGGGCTGAGTCAAAAGAACCTATCAAAGATTTTAATTCACGTTTTAATAAACTGTTGAATAAAATTCCTACTGCTTCCAAGCCTAGCAAAGAAGTGCGAAGTGAATGGTACATCTCTGCTTTACCATCAAACATAGCAATCTTCATTGACAAGGCTAACAAAACAACTTTAGTTGACAATATGAAGGAAGCAATAGTGGTAGAGAAACGTATCATAGCCTTGGAAAAGAAAAATGCGGTAGATGAACTAAAATCTAAGAAGGTTACTTTTAAGGAAGATCCCAAGAAAAAACAATCGAAAGATCCATTCGATTTAGAAGGATTGCAGAAAGTTTTGAAAACCATGTCTAACAAAATGGTTGAAATTAAGAAACAAGTAGCAGAAACTTCTTCTAAAAAGCCATACAAGCCTTATAGAAGAAATCCTTCGATTGATTCAAAGCCTCCCAATGCTATCACAAGTGCTGAATCAGAAGAAGAAGAAGAGGAAATTGCTACTGAAGAACCTACCGATGAAGAAGAAGTTGTAGAGGTACAAGGTATGTGGGATTTCATCCTCCCAAATGAAGAAGATCAAGAAGCATCGCCTGTTAGTACTCGAAGTAGAAATCAACTTGACCCTCCTCAACCTACTCCTAAGCCAAAGAGCACAAGCTCAATGCCTAAGGATAAAGTCGCAACCAAGAAAACGACAACTAAAGCGACTCAAACAAGCCCAGTCCAAACAGATTCACCAACTCCATCTAAAACATTGATTGTTTCGGATGAAATGGAGTATAATACCATAGAAGACATGAAGAAGACTAGGGCTAACATCACTTTTTATGAATTGAGAAAGTTAAAAAATCAACAAAAGGTACTTTTGAAAGAATTACATGCTATACCAGTTGCACCTCTACCCGCTGCAGTAATCTCTCAAGCTTCCCATGAAATGGGAAGACCTCCAACTAATGTGATTAATAAAGTTAATCCAAACGATATTGCTTTAATTGGAGGAAGGTCGAGATCTCATACTCCCCCATTTCTTCTTACTTATGAAGTTTTCAACAAAAAAATGCATAATTGTTTAGTGGATTCTGGAGCTTCATCTAATATCTTACCAAAGTCAATATGTGCAAAGTTGAATGTTCAACCTCAAAAATATGCTGTGCGCATAGTTCAGCTGGATCGATCGCAAGTTGAAGTGATCGACGAATTAAATCAGGTTACCATAAGGCTATCATCTAATCCAAAGGTATGTCAATTTATCGACATTTTAGTTGCAGATATTCTAGAATTTTATGGCTTAATTCTTAGCAGAGATTGGTCAGAAAAACTTCATGGATACTTTGCAACTGATTGGTCGCACATGTGGCTACCTTACAATGGTAAACCAAATCAGATAAAGGTTGAGCGAGAAAGACATCAGAAATACATGGTAATAGAATTGGAAGGAGAAAATGAACCAGTAACATACATCAATAATATTATTGGCAACTATTCTGTTGATTCTTTCTTAGGAAATTTTAATGCTCATACTTCACCTTACTTAGAACATTCTGTTTTATCTCAAGTAGAAATTTTTCTCAAATAGATAGTTCTAAATGTATTAATTATATAGATAATCTTGTAAATAAATCTTTATTTTGGAAGTTATTTTTTGACGGTTCTAAGTCTAACGAAGGAGCAGGAGCAGGATGCGTGTTAATCGGTCCAGAGGGAAACAAAACTATGCTAACTTGTAGACTCAAGTTCGATTGCACCAATAATACCACAAAATACGAGGCTTTAGTCCAAGGATTATATAAAGCAATCGAATTAAACATCAAATATCTACAAGTTTTCAGAGACTCTGAAATTGTAATCAGATAGGTACGCAATACTATACATTGTTTATCAGGTCATTTAAAACATTACCAATCTTTAGTTCAAGATCTGACTGAACATTTTATAGCATTCAATATTTCATCAATTCCCAGAATCCAAAATGCTAGTGTAGACCTCTTAGCTAACGTAGCTTCAAGCTCATTCCCTCACAAGACTATAGCCCTGATAGATTTTCAATCGAATTAATTTTTAGACCCTCGATTCTTGATAACATTACCAATTGGAGGATTTTCAACGATGATCCTGATATTGTAAGCTTCCTCACATCTGAGGGATCTTACACCAATAAGATAATTGATGAGGACCAACGTGACAGACAATTGCAACAAGATAGCACTAATAATGCTATGCCAAAGTCAGTAGTCAAATTAGAAGATCTATATGATTTGAAAGATCGATTCAAAAGATCTACCAATTAAAAAATTCAAAGTTCAACTCTGAACTATGAATTAGCAAATCTGGGAACTGATACCAAGCCACATAATATCAACCTAGGCCTTGGCCTAGCTCCTGAAGAAAAATTAGCATATGTTCGTCTCTTGAAACAATACAAAAGTGTCTTTGCTTGGAACTACGATGAACTCAAGACTTATGACACTTCTATCATCCAACATACTATCCCAATGATAAACGATGAAAAACCTATCCAGAAAAAGCTGAGAAAGATCCATCCTAATCTAGAAAACCAGATCAAATCTGAGCTCAATAATTTATTGAAGGCCAAAATCATTTTTCCCGTTCGGCATTCTAAATGGGTTTCCAATATGGTTCCCGTTAGAAAGAAGAATGGAGACATTAGAATTTGCATTGACTTTCAAAATCTTAACAAAGCCTGCCAAAAAGATAATTTTCCTTTGCCTCCATGGAGAAAATACTGCAGGCAGTCACAGGATTAGAATTAATGTCCTTCTTGGATGGTTTCTCTGGCTACAACCAAGTGTTGGTCCATCCCGATGATCAATTAAAGATCACGTTCAGAACCAAATGGGGCACTTATGCATATCAAAAGATGCCTTTTGGTCTGATTAACGCTGGTGCCACATTTCAGAGGGCCATGGACATCGCATTTAAGGGATTAGTAAACAAATCAGTGGTAACCTACTTGGATGATATAACTGTATATTCCAAGAAACGAGGCAATCATCTCAGAGATTTAAAACATATCTTCCAACATTGTCAAAGTTATGGAATTTCACTTAACCCAAAAAAATCCTTTTTTGCATTAAGTGAAGGAAAACTTCTTGGATTCATAATGTCAAAATATGGAATTCATATTGATCCTGACAGAATCAAGGAGATTTCCGAAATACCCCTATCTCACAACAAGAAAGCTATGCAATCTTTCCTTGGCCAGATTAATTTTGTAAAGAGATTTGTTCCAGATTTTTCAAGGATTGTATCTCCTTTACAAGCGATGATTAAAAAGAACTCAATCTTCAAATGGGGCCAAGACGAATATGAGGCATTCAATCTGATCAAACAAGCAATTGTTAACGCTCCATCTTGAGCAACTCCAAATTTTTCCGATCCTTTCATTTTATATATATTTACCTCTGATAGATCATATGCTGCGATACTCACTCATGCAAATCAAGACAAGGCAGAAGCCCCAATTGCTTTTTTTCAGTTCAAATCTACAGGGGGCTGAGTTAAATTATTCAGACGTAGAGAAACAAGCTTATGTTGTTTTCAAAGTGATTAAATATTTCAGACCCTTTCTGCTTAAAACCCATACAAAAATCATAGTACCGTTTCCAACAGTAAGAAATATCTTAGTACAGAAAGATGTGGGTGAGAAAAAAGCCAATTGGGTTACTACCTTACAAGAATATGACGTAGAAATCAAACCAGCAAGTATTGTAAAAGGTCAAGGCTTTTGCAAAATGCTGGCTGGAGCATCGCTTATTTATGAAATACCATCTGCAGAGATACAAATGTACGAGGTAAGCCTAAACGATGTTGAATCATTATATGCTGATATCATATTTTATCTAAAGAACGGATATGCTCCTTCAAACCTCGATTATACCAAGGAAAGAGCTCTAAGGTTGAAGGCTAAGCAATATCAGCTCGTGAACGATGTACTTTTTAAAATGAATTATGATTCGGTTCTCCTTAGATGTCTTGAGAAATCTAAAGCTGAAAAGGTCTTGTAGGAACTCCATGATGGACCAACAGGTGGACATTATGCTGGAGATGCTACTGCACATAAAATCCTCCGTGCAGGCTATTACTGGCCCACACTATTCAAAGACTCGCATAGCTACGTAAGGAAATGTCAAGTTTGTCAAACTGCTGCTGGGAGACAAAAGAAACCATCATTGCCTCTACAACCAGTCAACATTGAGCAGCCTTTTGATCAACGAGGATTGGATATAATAGGTGAGATCGTTCCTCACTCTTCTAAATAGCATAGGTATATCCTTACAACAACATATTATTTAATAAATGGGTAGAATCAGTTCCTCTCAAGACGGCTAATGCCGAACACATCATCGAGTTCATATATCAGTTCATAATCACCAGGTTTGGTTTACCTTTTGCTTTAATTTTTGATAATGCATCGTATTTTTCTAGCAATACTGTGAATGAATTTGCACTCAAAAGAGGTTTTAAGCTTAAATACTCTGCCAATTATTACCCACAGGGGAATGGGTTAGCTGAATCTACGAATAAAAACTTAATCATAATCATTAAGTGAACCATTGATCAAACTCATAAAAATTGGCACAAGTCTTTAATATATGATTTATGGGTAGACCGAATAACGCAGAAAGCCTCCATTGGCACTTCTCCCTTTAATTTAGTTTATGGGAAAGAAGTGGTTCTTCCAACTCATCTAGAAATTCCCTCTTTGGCCTTAGTTCAATATATTGATGGAGCACCAACTTCTTCCTTACAACTAAGGCAACTGGAAATACTTAAGCTAGAAGAGCAATGAGAACAGCGTAAAATAACTCATGCTCATCACCAAGCATTAGTAAAAGCTTCTTTTGATTCAAACATAATATCCAGAAATGACTTTCAGATGGGAGATCTAGTTTTAAAATGGGACAAGGCTCATGAGGAAAAAGGAAAAGATACGAAATTTCAACGAATGTGGCTTGGCCCTTTTCATATCGTAGAAGTCATATGTCCATCTACTTTTATGTTACAGGATTTAATAGGAAAAATAAAGTCTTTACCTGTTAACAGAAAGATCCTCAAAAAATACTTTCCATAGGAGATCATTTTTTTTTCTTTGTAGATTAGTTTTTCCTTTATTTTCATAATAAAACCAGTGGTAAATGGTTACATTTGGAATTCACGAAAAAGACAAGTATTTCTTTTAGATTTTGTTTTTTTTTTGCTTGTATAAATAGAATTGTTTTAGAAAATTGGTCATTATTATTGAAAGATATAGTCAAAGGCTATAAGCCTGGAAATGATACTAGTTTCAACCTTGTAATTTTTGATAAAAAGCGACCTTTAGTGGGAAATTGTTTTATATCAGTCCAATGAAAGGTATCAATAAAAAAATGAAGGTTCTCTATAGAAAATCTCTTTCCGAAAACTCTACCATTGTCGTCCAGAGCTATTCTTAAGGAAACAATGACTTCCTCCCCACCTAGGGAATTACAGGCTTCAAGAAATAATCCAATGATACACTTTAACTTAAAGAGTAAGAGGTCTCATCACGAGCCGACTTATCATGATCATAGATATTATAGCTTGTTGACTTTGCCAAGACTGCATACCGCAACAGGGAGATGACTCAAGATTGTTGCAATCAAAAGACAAGGGGTCTCGTCATGAGCCTTCTTGTTCAACAAAGTTATAAATCAAGTGAGTGGCACTGTCATAAATTGGCTACCAAACCAAGGCATTGTTCTTTAAGGGTTAAAAGAAAATGAAAGCAATAAGTGTGGATATGGATTTCTCTTTGAAAATTGTATATTTCTCCAAGTGGGATATAGGATCATTTCTGGGTAACAAGTAACGCTGTCGAGGCTATAAACGTCTGCTGGCAGCAGAGGCTCTACCTACAACAAATGAGAATATTTAAAACTGATTTACAGAGAAAGCTTTGTTTTTATCTTTATAAACCAAGTAGTGATTGATGTAGATACAATGAATAGCTTGAGGAAGTAAATAACCAAAGTTAAACATAGAAGAAACAAACTATCGTTGACAACTAAAAGCATGATGTGCTTTATCTTTCTATAATAAAGTTTGATTTTCTGGAAAATTTTCTGTTTTGGAAGTTTAGAAAATTCAAAAGAAAATCAGAGATAACTGGTTCTTCCAAGTGAATCGCCAATTGTTGTGGCTAGCAACAACCCCCCTTCTTATTTAGTTTTATCACTAATACTAAATAAGTGGGGGCCCTTATTAAAAAATTAAAAAAATCGATTAGTACTTGTATTTCCTTTTTCAATAAAACTTATTATCATAAACTTAGGAGAATATGCTCGAAAAATCTAAAAGGGCTTAAGTTTTATGATAAATTATGATAAAATCACTCCTTAAGAAACGTCGCATCGCAAAAAGGGTAATGGATGCCTCCCTACAAGCGGAATTCTAAGATTGCGAAACCGCGATGCGAAACTATGCACTAAAAAAAACATTCATCGCATCGCATGCCTCAAACATCACTTACGCTGAAATGCGTCAAATTACCGATATGTGATGGCGCATATCGCAAATCACATTTCGCAGAAAACACATTAATGGATGATTGCCATACGCTACGAACCAGCGATATTGCGATTCCGCGATCTGCGATCTGCGATATTACGAGTCAAATCGCAAATCGCCTTATCACAGATATTTAGGGCTCGTTGTTCAAAAAATATTTTTCCATAAACTGAGACCTGATTATGCGCGTTAATGTTAATCAATGAGTTAGTTGGCAATCATTAATGAAATATGGTTTTGATCTTATCGAAGAACCATTTCACGTAAGGTGGTATATTTTATATGTATTCGGCATTTAAAGCTTTCCCGTCACCTTTTTCTTATTACTATTCTCACCTTATTTGTAAACTGCGGGAATGAAGAGCAGAGAACTATACATAGTAGTGTTCAGGATATTATGGGAAAGAAGGGTAAAGCTCCGAGTTCTGAAGACAAAGAAATGACGCCCTTATATACAAACACCACCTGTAACAAAGATGCCATTATTACTACTTGGGAAGGCATGTACAGTCTACTTGAGGAAGAAAATCCCAAAATGATGGAGGTTACAGCTACTGTAGGCTCACATGGGTCTTCCGAAGTATCTATTACAGAACTATCATGCTCGTTCTTGCACTGGATAGCGGCGAGGCCCAAAATTCTTCCATACACAGACATGGTTAAATGGGTATTGGATAGCGCTGACATCACAAATAAACAATTTAAGACTCAGGGTCAAGAACTCACAGAGTCATTATTTTCACAAACTTTAAGCTTTATATCCTCTAACAAAAAGTGCACAAGAGGCGAAAATCACACCAGGGAAGCCCAGATCAAGAAACGGAGGCAGTTTCCGATGCGCAATCAGCGCCATCGCTAGGCAAAACCCCTTGAAGAGGAAAGCCTCTAATTGCTCAGTCACCTATAAGCCCAGAAATTTGTAGGAAAGAATGTTAGAGGCAAAAGGCAAAACTTGGACTCTAAAACCAGTAGTATTTATCAGAGATATCCTCAAAGTGGTATGTAGATATGTACAACAACTACAGACAGGCTGGAGACAGAAGGCTCAAGAAAAGGCAAAATCCATCAAAATATTAACTAAGTTGAATTGGGATTCTTACTGGACATATTTGGTAAAACCACACAGCTAGTGCATGACTCTCAAATGTATCATCAATTTTGCTGAGAAGACGGCGCCAGCTCTTGCCGATTCCATTTTCACAAGACAGCTAAAGTCGGAAATCGGCTAACCAACTCTCCTCAAACAAATGCTGAACGCTTGCGATTTCAAGGAACAGATACACAACTAGTTAGTTGTTAGTTTTAGTTTTAGATTCAATTTTAGTGTTAATTTTGCTTTATTTTTGCCTAAAATAAGGACGGTCATTTAAACCATATCCTACATTTTTGTAATAAATTATTTTTAGATTTAGTTAGTAGTATTTAAACCCTTCTCATGCATTTAGAGAAGGGTCTTGAAATTTGTCAAAAACTTGTCCTCAGAACATGCACTTTTGCACCCTTCAAGGAGGTTTTGATGAATGAATGGAACATGATTTATTGATATCTGCATTTAATATCTACTATTGATGTTGCACTTTTGTACTCTTAGTGGATGTTGGATTAAGAAGAGATAAATCATTATTGCTTGAAGCTCATGAGTAGAACTAGTTATAAATGGTACTTTTATCTCTTAACTATTTCTGCCTATGTGTTAAAGTGATATTCATGTTTAGTTACTTATGTATGAATGCGTGAATGCTGGACTTATCATTTGGCACTTTTGTATGGTTATAGCTATTTATTTATGCTTAATATATGAGTAGCTTATTATGCGATATGTTTTTCACAACTGTTTCATCTAACTTTTTATACGAAATGGTTTATCTTTATTGAATTCCTTTCTCATAGCAGTTGAATGATCTTTATTACCAATTGTTATTTGAAATCATTTTAGATTGCATAATGGAAATATTACATCCCAGGTTAGTTTAGAATTAGATATTTCTGTTTATTAGAATACAATTTCATGTTGTTAAATTAGATTTAGAATAAAAGCATTTCACTTAGGAAATCTTAGAAAGGAAATATCAATTCTCAACACACACACACACATATTGGGAAACTGGTCCCATATCCCCAGTCAAACCCACTATACCAAACGGAAAAGGAGCTGCTAACCAAGGTCCAGACCGGGTGGGTATCCCCCTTGTTGTAGACCCGATTTTCAGGGCTTCAACAGGTACGTGGCTCTTTCTAGTTCAAAGGGAGCAATTGGAACAAGAGAGAATTAGGTAGAGTTGAAGACAAATCTAGGTAGACGAGGTTCTTCCAAGAAGCTCTTCCTCGCTAAAAGGGAGTGTTGAAAATGTAGCAAGGAATGACTTATTTGACTTGTGCATTAGTCAAAGATGCCAATTCAAATTCAATCTCGTAGTTTCTTGAGTACGCTTTTAGTTAACATGTGTGATGTGGCCTATCACTGAGTTATTGTCAGTTAATTTGAGTTAGATGGATTTCAATGAGTTGTTGACTAGCTGATGGCTAAAATTAGCTATCTAGTGGAGTTAACTCTAGTGTCTATTAGTTAACTTATCTCTAGTTCTAGAATAGAGATAGATTCGAGTTTAGTTGGGTAGTTGAATTTTTGTTAAATCAACTTACTCTTAATTAACGGAGACAACTACTAAATTTATCCCTAGTAGGTCATGCAATTTGAATTTCCTATTGCAATTGAATGAAGGCACAAATTGTATTTATTATGGCACATAGGTTTTTGTGTGCAGATATTGAGAAGCAAGTAGATCAATTATCTTGGGAATTGTGCAAGGAAATAAGAGAAAATCCTATTTTTTAGGGGCAAAAGTTTTCTAGGAAATAGGAGCTCGTAGCAGGACTTATTTGCCTAAGTGTTGGGCAAGTCTTGTAGACAGTTGATCAGTATTGAAAGGAGCTTCAGGCTTGAAGAAAATTCTATGTAATAGATCAGATTGCCTAGTTGATTTAATACAATAAAGAGGGGTTTTTCCTTGTTGGTTTTCCCAGATATATTTTGTGTTCTAGGTCTGATTGTGTTTCTATTCATTGTTTTCATTCTGCAGAATTTTGGTAAAGAAATCTTGTGTCTTTTGCAGACCAATTTTCTATCATTAGTAGTTGCAAGGTTTCAAGGATTTTCTACATAGGGAAATCAACACCAACTCTTATTCCTTAGCTACATGGGAGTAGAGAAGGAAGAATGGAACAGACACAATTCATGTGTTTATACAAAACACTAAAAATACAATGCTTAAAGCTATTTGATAAAGAAAATCAAACTCATAAGTTGACCCTTTAGATTCAAATTTAAGGGTTTACCACATTAGAAACACTTATATGATGGTGTTAATTAAGAAAAATTTCTAGGAAAAAAGGTTTCCTCCAAATCAAGTGACAACGACATGTTGCCCATCTATATTTTTTCTCACAATGTATGTACCTAAAGAAAATAAAAAGAGGAAATACTAAATGAATGGATATTGTACGAGTTCAACTCTTGATTCATCTCACTTCTACCTATTGATTTTTTTATAATAGTACATGTAGTTAAAGGAAATCAAAATAAGTAAATCCTAAAGGAATGATAATTGTAGAAGTTCAACTCTCGATTCATGTAACTCTTAAAACAATTGCACATTTTCAAAAAGGTAATGAAGAAAACATGTATTCAAGACAACAAATAGATATGGTGCTTTTATTTCAAACAACGTGTCTCTTAGAACATGAAGACACAATAGTAGATAATCTTGAAATGAATAAAAATATAGTGCATAAGATAGTTTCCTTTTCCAACCCCCCTTCCACCCCAACCTTGATTGGCTAGTATTGATCTAATATCCTTGATGTTTTCACTCACTAAAATTAATAAATACAAAATTTTATGCTAGCTGTAACACCCTCCTCCCACATCTACCCAATTAACCGACCAATCAGGGTAAACAAGTGACAAAGAGTTACTATGGTATGACTCAACTCCCTATGTATAAGTTAATGAAGTGGAACTGATGGAACATAGACAACCTGACCTTCTACACCTACAACAGAACCCCCAGGAGCCATCTAACCCATCCAGGTGACCAACCCTTGAGACAAAATGACATTTTATTGAAATAAATCTGTAGTCACTCCCTTGAAATGGGTATTCATGTGACTGGGAACCTCCAGTCACTCCCACAACAATGCATGCCTGCAACTAGGGACTTTTCTAGGTAGTTCTGTGCCAGTGACTCCAAATTATGTGCCACTTTTTCAAGGCCAGGACTCAGACCATTGCCCAAAACTCCATGAAACTTCTCGAAATGATAAGTAACATAAAAAAATGATTCAAATGAAAATATTTGAACAAGTATTTGACTGGACCCCTACTAGCCATGTCAAACATTTCATCAAGCATCTCACAAATATGCATTCTACAGGTTTAAACAACAGACATGAGCATAGGGGTCTCATACTTATCTAAGAATCACTAAGAAGCATTTTTGCCTCATAATAATAACTAAATTATCATATATTAATAATTATATTCTTGTTACATTCAATGATTAACCAAAACATGATGAGAGCCATACATTTTCACTATCATAAAACTCACTCATAACCAACATATAACCAACAGACATATCAAGCATATAACAACCATATAAGCCACATATAAACACATATATTTACCCATAAAATACCAATGACAAAGAGATGTTATTGATGATTACATAAGCCGACCAGGTATGGGACTTCCATGAACCACTCGAGCATAGACTAGGCTAAACCAAATCTTTCTTTCAGCCAGTCACTCCCATGCCATATTCCAAGCATGAATGTGGGATCTCATAAAACAAATCAATCAAAAATGTCCAGGGCTTTTGGAGGCCAAACCACCTCAACCCTCAACCAATGATTCCACCTCACAATCGGACATCACTAACCATCACCAGATTGGTCTCTACCTAAGCTATCCAGGGCTCCAGAGTGTTTGTTCCAACCAGGGCTTCTAGGACTAGTAACTCAACCCACAACTGTCGTCGGGATTCCAGAGCATTTGTCCAACTAGGGCTTCTAGGATTAGTAACTAAACTTACCAAGGGCTTCGAGACTATTTTTCTAACCAAGGCTTCTAGTACTAGTAACTCAACCCAAGTTGTTACAGGGCTTCCAGAGTGTTTTCCAACCAAGGCTTCCATGAACTAATAACTTAACCCACAACCAAACGCACAAGAAAACCAACCAGAAAACAAAAGTAAAACACACAACACCATCTGATCCAGGTGGATATTGGTGGCCACCTGGCTATTCCACTTGGACCCCCACTGTTGTTTCTTTTCTATTTCATTAATTGTAGCCCAACTTACTTTTTTTGGCAGTTTTTCGGGTCCCAAAATTCCAGAGCCGTTTTGAGGGACTAAAAGACATTTTTAAGGAAAACAGAGAGATCAGAAAAGTCCCAAACAGGGCCCACAGTTTTGGTACTTCATCTCCTATAGTTAGGTTTTTACATATTTAGGGTTTTCCATTGTTTCTCAATAATAAATAGGCCTTTGAGCCTCAATGTAACACAATTCAGAGACATGTAGTCACCACATCTCTTCTCAGAGATAAGATACCATCGCCCGAGCTAGTTTATTTTTATTTCTATATGTAAGCATATTTCAGTTCTTTGATATTAATGAAATGAAGTTTTATATCTACTGCATCTCTCTGTATATGAGTATTTCTATATTTTGTTGCATTCCTGCATAACTCTGGATCAATGGTATCACAATGGTTTGCCCTTTCTCTATTTTTCTTTGCATGTCCCCATTGAGGTCAGGGTATAAGGAGTTAGGGCTCAATCTGGTTAAACCTTTGCAAGACCAGCCTCACAAAACCCGACAGCCTCCCATAGTGGAAGAAAAGAAAGACAAGGGGGTAGGAGATCCTTTCAAAATACTGCTTGAGGAAGCCCTCAAGCGACAAAGGAACACGATGATGGATAACTATGCCTAGATCCTTCGACGACTACCCACAAGTGACACATATTCATCCAAAAACCACTTTGGAGGCACCACTCCTTTTAAGGTACAAGTTAACTTTGATATTCCCATATTTGAGGGCCTGATAGATGCAAACACCATAGATAAATGGTTAAATCTATTGGAAGGATATTTTTCAGTTTATGAATTTTCTAATTGGCAAAAGATTACCTTTTCACTTATCAAAGCCGCCCCACACGTCAAGGACTGGTGGGAAACCTACTGTGAACAAAAGGATGAGAGGGAATCCTCACTGTTTTCAGTGCATCCACTTGGGATTATTTCCTAGATGCCATCTAGGAACAATATTACCGTGTTGGGAGCGATGGAGATAAAAACATAAAGTGGACCATGCTATGGCAGGGAAGGGACCAAGATGTGTCAGAGTTTACAAATGTTTTCCATACCCTTCGCATGAAGCTAGGTATCAAGGATTCTGAGTGGCATTTGGTAGTCAAGTACCGCAACTGTCTACACAAGTACATCTAGGACGAGATGGATTTCCTCAACATCTCCTCACTCTGCACAACATACCAATATGCTGGAAATATTGAGTAGAAATTTAAACAGAATAAGTGAGACTTTGGATTTGTGAATCTGAAGCAAGGAAAATGCGCCCCCAAACCACAGAGAAAAGGACAAAGCTAAGGTAGGGTGACCCAGGACAACCCGCCAAAGCCACAGGCAAAGAATAACACCACAAAGACAAAGAAGGGCACGAGAAAATGGTGTGAGTTCCATAAGAGCCCTACTCACAACACAAGTGAGTGCCTGTTGTGAAGGAAAATCCCCTCTATGGACAAAGGTGATCCCTCTAGCCCAATTAGTGGGTATAGAAACAAACTAAACAATCTAACATACAATTTCCTAGATTATGTTTGAAAAATGCAGAGAGAAAGAGAAACATACCTTGCTCTGATGCTAATCACTCGATCCTTGGAGATGGCTTTGAATATTTCACTCTAGGCCTCGCTCCTTAGTTGTTCTTCACGTCTGGGTACTTGTAAGGAAGATAAAATTATTATCCAAGATACAAGAGCATATATGGCATACATTAAACATAAACTACTTAACAAATCAAGGAACATTAAGCTAATAACGTAAACATTTACACAATTATGGAAAGTGAACATCAAATGTATATATTAATAAGCTAAAAGGCAAGCATGCAACCTATGCCTTAATGTTGGAGACCTCCTTTTAGTGGATGTCCAAGTCCAAGCAAAGACTCTTCAAGCACTCCTTCACCAAGCTAGAATGGGTAACATATAAGCATAATCTCAGCAGAGGGATGCAAAAATAAATGACCATCCATTTGGGGATGGAAGGGAGTGAATTTATAGGAAGGGAGAGGGAGTTAGGGATCCAAAAAAGAGGGAGGAAGGTCCACATCTCAAGGGGAAAGCCCATGATGATAAGATCAAGAGGCCCAAATGAGAGAGCTCGACCATATCAACAACAACCAATATCCAGCTCAATCTTCCCGAAGGTTCTAGTGAGTGAAGCTTCTCCTCTAGTTTGGGAAAACTTGCCAGAAGAGGTTCAACGCGGGTTTTCCTATGAAAACCTGTGCCGACAACATGAGTGTATAACTAAGAAACCTGCCATCAACATGGGTAGGTAGTGGAGAAAAACACGTTGATGCCAACAATTGGGTTTTTAGGCAACCTTCTCTAGAATGGATTCAAGGCAGTTTTCCTTTGATGCTTCATTAGTCAATGTTTTGGCACTTCGTGATATGGAACATGAAGTGAACAGGAGGTATAAAAAAATACTTTGTAACAGATGCCCCCTAAAGGATAAAGGCAGAATAGGGAGTGATGGCTGAGATGATTTACAAAGTAGTGCAAGGATGAGAACAACATTGTCATGAGACCTGAAAATTAAGCATATACATATACATATACATATACATATACATATCTGACAACTCTGATGACCACGCCTAATGATACATGAATAGGAATCTAATAATACATGAATATGTCATATGGATGCAACGATACAAATAGGAGGGATCATTTGCAAAGATCATCAATATGGTTGTAACCATTTGAATAGAAAGGATCATGAATATGGGCCCACGGCATGGTCATAGCCATCCGTCCAGAGGAAACATGTGTACAATCATGAGTGACTCATAACTCCGTGCAACCTAGACTTTATCAGAAAAAACCCAGGGTCTTGCGCTATTGTCTCAACCCAATCAATGTATGAATTCTAATCATGTGAATAGATGTGTTGAAGTTGAACATGATAGAAAACCACTTGATTAGGGGTCAATGATGTAAACCGTTAACAGGCACGAGAGAAACTACCAATAATGAAAATGGCTCTCAAGGTACAATCAACACAATCCATGAATGTGAATAATGAAGTTGAAGTCGAACACCCATGGAATCATCTGATTGAAGGTCAATGATGTAAACCTATCGTTGAACGCAAAGAAATTTCCATTGAGGCATGCAAGCTATAAGGTATTGGAAAGGAGTTTCTAGATCATCTCCCCGGATAATGAGTTGAAGTCGACAGGAAGTGATCCGTCGAAGGAGGGCCATAATTAATCTGACATCATCGACACAAAACAAAAGGATTTAGTAGAGTATATAAGTGTGATCCAGGACTGTGACAGAAAGTCAGACAGTGTATAGGCGATAAAGAACTATAGGTAGGACTTCTCTTGAACATATCAGCGACATGGCTCCGGAGTTTGGCAAAAATTGACTCAAAATTGGATCAGAGATCATGATGACGGAATGGTATGATCATATGAGAGGAAAAATGGATTCCCCTAAACCCAGGAAATAAAGTGACCAAGTGAGGATGTCCCAAACCTAATACAAGTAACATATGAGTGTCTTGTTCAAGAGCGACATGCTTCCTTTATAGAATATAAGAGATGAATGCTTTCACTTTTTCCCCACCATTTTTGGTGAGTACCCCATATATTTTTTATCACAAGCTTGAAGGGGATAACATATTCTTGCCATATAAGTTCCACGGAGGCTTCACTCAATGAACCTCATACATATCACATGCGTTTGTGGCATATTAAACAATACCCTTAATTTCACTACATATTGGAAAAAACCCCTAAAAAACACATTATTTAACCCCCTACCAATATGAACCCAATACACCTTCCTAATATAAAAACCCCTACTTTCACTAGATATTGGAGATATCCATTTTTTCATTAACATTTTCTATACCCCTTTATCTTTTTTCATTAACTTTGGGCTCCATTTTTTATACCCGCCAATATAAAAACCCTCTAACCCCTATATATCACCCAATATATTATGTGATTTTTTCCTCAATAAATATCCCCCAATATGAACCCACGTGGTATGGTATTTCTCCCCCAGTGAAGCCCCCGTGATAAGTTCACCCTTCAGATGAATCCATCCTATTAAATTTTACGAGCCCTAGGAAGGAGGAACTCGGTCTCGTCATGGTGACAAGTCTTGGCTCATTTAAGTTTTATGAGTTTGAAGGAGGTGAAACTCAACATCTTCTTCATGTTTAGAGAGTTTGAAAAAGAAGCGAAAAAGAAAACTCCAAAAGTCCCTTTTCGTAAATCGTCTCTTGAACCCGAAAAGGTAGAAAACAATATCCAAGAGAACCTCTTAGCCATGTTCGACTAAGGTATTCCTTTTTTGTACAATATTCTATCTCAATCCTAAAAAGTGTTAAACTTATACTTAGTAGACGTCATTTCATTTACTTTAACAAGTTTGAAAAGACAAGTGCTCGACAATCTTTTCATATTTTTGGAGTCTGAAAAGATCTGAAAGAGGACTCCTCCTGGAGGAACGAGTGGTATAAAAGGATAGCAACTGGTTTCGGCCATGATGGAACTTCTCAAAACATGTAAAGGTGAAGAGGCTGGATAATAATACCACCCATCGCAGATGTTCCTCATGCAAAGGTGAAAGAACCAAGTGAATGCCTATGAAATTCCAAAGAGATGGTGACAATGGAATGAAAAAACCAAGGCTCATCTAGCAAAACAAGATAATAAAGTTGGAAATCACAAGAGGTAAAGTGGGAATGGTTTCATTTTTACACAAGCTTGAAACATGAGAAACTATTCTTGAGTATACTTGAAGATGGTTTCATTTTTTCACAAGCTTGAAACGGAAACAAGCTATGCTTTGGTTTGGTTTCATTTTTACACAAGCTTGAAACAAATATAAACTATGCTTAAGATAAGTTTGCATGCCCCCAACATAATGACTCAATTTGAGGTACATGTTCCCCAAGCTTCATTTAATTCACCTAAGTAGACGACTGGTTACTAAAAAGTGGATGGAATGAAGGTTCACTTATGAAATCAAGTGAAAGACTCGACTGGGATTTTACAAGATCTAATCAAAGACTCGAATTGGAAGGGGATTTGTTTCATTTTTTAACGAGCTTGACACAGGGAAAGAACCATTCTCATGACACCTTGTTTAATTTTTTAACGAGATTTACACAAGTAAAATAACTCTTCTCATGGAGATCTATTTAATTTTTTAACGAGGTTGACATAGTAAAAGAACTATCCTCATAACACCTATTTCATTTTTTTAACAAGGTTGACATAGGAAAAGAACTATCCTCATGGGAACCTATTTCATTTTTTATCGAGGTTGACATAGTAAAAGAAATATCCTCATGGAGACCTTGATCTTGGATTATATGAGACCATGGCTTCCATGAGGTTCTCACCAGATGGGAGAACAACACTTTGGAAGGGATACATGTCCAGGGATCCCAATGAAAATTCAAGCTCCATTGCCCCTAGTACATGATGTACTACATCACCTATTAGATCATCAATGGATGTGGGCATGGAACAAGTGGCCACGTAATTAACGTGCGGCGAGGGTGATATCACTTGCATATAAGAACCATTTAGGGATGATGGTTTATTGGGGGTTTATTCAATATCTATGAATGTAAGTTGATCAATGATCACAATGCTTCCTTCATGCGGGAAACACATCACTTGAAAGAGATAATTAACAAGAGATCTCATGACATAAACATAGTCACGACCAAGGAGTAGATTAAAATCCAACGGGCCTTGGAAAACCCTCATGTCTATATAGACAATCTTTCCTCCCAAAGTAATAGGTAACTTAGGAAGCATCCCTAATGGTTGACTAGTTCCTCTGTTAAAAGCTAACAAATTCTGGGTGATGAGGACAAGCTAAGGAGAACCTAAATCTTTCCAAGTAGTTGAGGAAAAAATGCTAACAAATGCACCCTCGACTATGATTGTGCTAGGTACGACCATATTGTAAGACTGTACTATAATCTGGAAAGGCACATAAGACAGAATACGATATCCTGCGCATTGACTCCAATCAAAAGAAGTGACTAAACTACTTGGAGGGCGTGTCGTAGGAATGTGAGAGCTCCCCTCTTGCGCTATGGGAACAGGAGAATTGCTCTCATGCACCTCAGGAATGAGAGGATTTACCTCCAATTCATTTGAAATTGAAGAAACCAGAAGAACCTGAGAAGTATGAGGTTCAATCTCTACCGAAAAGGTACGGTTAACTGATGGTGGAGTTAGGTCTACCATTTTATCAACCAATGGTTTGTTGAGAACAGACTCACAAGACTTACTTTCGAAGAGATCAGGGTTGACCAAAGATGGCTTTTGATCAATCATTTGATCAACTAGCGAAGGACCAAGGGAAAAATTTTGATAACCAACTGGAAGACGAGGCTGGGAAGCTGTAAGGTTTTCCAACTCTTTGGAAGCCTCATCCAGAAAAGGACAAAGGTGAATGGGATGATTACCTTGACACAACTTATAGGGAAATTTGACTTATCCCTTTTTCCCATGGACCTTAGTATTACTAGTTGAAGGTTTATCACCAGCATTATCTCCAGAGGATGATGACAAAGGTTGATGGGAACCTGTGGACCACACTTCTAAGACTTTGGGAATACCAAAGCAATCACGAAGAAGGTGGTCACCCTTGCAAATCTTGCAAGGGAATTTTACTTTCCAGGGCTGGTTGGAAGATTTTTCTACATCAGTTGCATCTGTAGAAATGGTTGCTTGGTTGCTGCTTTTCTTATTTTGCTTCTTCTTCTTTGTCCTCCTCTTCTTCTTCTTAGCTTCTTGGTTACTAGAATCCAGAATTTCACCACGCGAAGAGGAAGAATGGGGTGAAGAAGGTGAGGGGTCAAATTTAGGATCAACATGAGGTTGATGTTGTTCAGGTGGAGGATAACTCGGTTGAAAAGCAACTTGGCCACTCGGAATCACAGAGGTTGAAAATAACCAAACTGGCAGACCAATGGTCAATCCAAGAAGGGACAATGTTGCCATATAGGGAGCACTAGTATTTCCAAAAGAAGGAAATAGACTAGGATTCCCATCAGAGGGGTTCCCTTGACTGGCAGATTCAGGAAATGTTGCCATCAGTATCAACCTAAGATCTAATAAGGAGTATTTCCACAAGAAGGATTTTGTTCCGCGGTTAATTAATTGATTTTAGAAATTAACAAAAAAATAAATAAAAGAGGGGTAAGCTAAGCAAGAGGGCTTCCCAAGTATCCGTGAACCACAACATACACCTTAGCTTACGATGACCAATCTCCCCGAACGTTGCGTTTGGTGTATCACATCTACAAGGTGATTGACTCAGTTACACGTGGCTAAAGGATAGAAACCTAGTGGGGTCTCCCAATATATACATGATAGTATGGGGAGCACAAGTCCATGTTAGCGCTGTCTAATGCATAACCATTTGGTGAGAGCATTCACATATACTTGCCATACTGGAGTACCTCCGATATACCCAAGCGTACTGGAGAACGTCTAACATACTTCCATACTGGAACGAGATTTCACCCCCCGGATACAATGTAGGCAATTAGCGAAAGCTGCTAGGTTTATAGACGTCAGAACGCGTCTCTAGCCTAAACCTATAAATGTTTGCATTAAGTTCCAAATGCTCCTTAGGCTAATTCAGTAAATTTTAATGTTGTTCTTGAATTATGTTTCAATTTTATGGCTCAAAGCGATGTCGCCTGAACACCTAAGATGTAGCTATATGAGAGAAAGATTCTTTTCCAATTTGATGAAAGTTAAACTAGTAAGGGGAGAGATTTCAAACAATGATGCAACAAGTAGTGATGCAACAAACAAAATGCCCTTAACTAGTTTTTTACTTTTCACTTCCCAAATGAAACTTTTCAAAAGTAAAATAATTTTCACTTTTACTAAGATGCACTTACATGAATTATGATTTTCTTTTCGTTTTGAATGATTTGATGCACCTAATACAGTGTTTACCTTTTAGTCACTAAAAAATGTGATCTATTTTCAATGATGAATCTCAAAAAATAAATTTTCAATGCAACTAATCCAATGCATTTTCATGAGAATTAAATTTTGAAAGACAAGCTAAAACAAATGCAAAACGATGTTTTCAATAATTTCCACAGAAAACAACACTCAATTAATCAACAAAACCAACATCTCAACGACACCAACAAGCAACAATAAATGACCAATTGACTAGAAACCCTAGAACTTAATTAAATTTCACTTCAAAGCCATTGAGACAAATTTTGCAAATTAATCAAGACAATTGATCAAAAACACTGACAAATCCCAACATACAGGATGGGAAAATACCTCAGGGGCCAAGACAAATTGGATTCTAAGAGAGAAACCCTAAAAATCCTCACATTCAAGGATATGTGCTACTTCTTATAGAAAAAATCGTGCTGACAAGGTCATCAATGCTACTTTTCATAGAAAAACCCATACTGTCAGTGCTAATTTTCATAGCAAAACCCTTGTTGGTCTTCAACGTGGGAAAAGAGTGGAAGACAGGGTTTCCAGCATGACTGTACAGGTAAAAAAAGGTTCTTCCAGTGTGACTCTCACTGATAAAACTTGCATTGAGCGAGGAATATGGGAAAAAAATATATATTTCACAAACACTCTAGACTTAGCACTCCAAGGTAGAAATCAGTGATTGTGTAGACCTATACAGACTCAAACTAATTGAGAACTCGATGATAGGTCAAACTGTTCAAGAGATCAGATGGAAAAGGAGATGAAAAGGCTATAGCTTCCTCAGTGAAGTCACCATTTTTTTATGAAGGCAAATCCCCTCTATGGACAGAGGTGATCCCTCTAGCCCAATGAGTGGGTCTAGCAGCAAACTAAACAATCTAACAAACACTTTCCTAGCTTATGTTTGATAAATGTAGAGAGAAAGAGAAACCTACCTCACTTTGATGCTAATCGCTCGATCCTTGGAGATGGCTTTGAATCTTTCGCTCCATGCCTCACTCCTTAGTTGTTCTTCACGTCTTAGTACCTGCAAGGAAGATCAAAGTACTATGCAAGATACAAGAGCATATATGGCATTAATAAAACATAAAATACTTAACAAATCAAGGAACATTAAGCTATTAGCATAAACATTTACACAATTATTGAAAGTGAACATCAGATGTATATATTAATAAGCTAAAAAGGGAAGCATACAACCTATGCCTTGATGTTGGAGACCTCCTTTTGGTGGATGTCTAAGTCCAAGCAAAGACTCTTCAAGCACTCCTTCTCCAAGCTAGAATGGGTAGCATGTAAGCATAATCTCAACGTACAACAATCAATGACCAATCATTTGAGGATGGAAGGGTGTGAATTTATAGGAAAGGAGAGGGAGTTAGGGATACAAAAAAGAGGGAGGAAGGTCCACATCTCAAGGGGAAATCCCATGATGATAAGATCAAGAGGACCAATTGAGAGAGCTCGACCATATCAACAACAAACAATATCCACCTCGTTGTTCTCGAAGGTTCTAGTGAGCGAAGCTTCTCCTCCAGTTTGGGAAAACTTGGCAGAAGAGGTTCAACGTGGGTTTTCCTATGAAAACCCGCATTGGCAGCATGAGTGTATAACTGATAAACCTACCATCAACACGGGCAAGCAGTGGCGAAAAATATGCTGATGCCAAAAATTAGGTTTTTAGGCAACTTTCTCCATAATGGATTTAAGGTAGTTTTACTTTAATGGTTCAGGGGGTTTTTGGCTTGTATATCATGATGGATATGCTACACATTAGTCAATGTTTTGGCACTTTGGGGTATGGAATGGGAAGTGAAAAGGAGGTATGAAAAAATATTGTGTAACAGTGCTGGGCCAAGCAGTCACTTGTGGCTAAGCTGAAGGCTTTCGAATTAGACGCATGTTCCAACTCTTAGTCAGAAACTAACAAGGGGAATGAAAAAGGGAAGAAGATAATTGATGCAGAGCCTAGTGCCACCATGGCCACCACTAAGATCCAGAAGAATGAGCCTATAGATCCAGGTGGGGGAACACCTCTTCCACTCACAAAATTGGGTGAAGGGTTCTTCGCTGCAGTTCATTGTCGATAGCTGGAGCCAAAAGAACCTCATTTCAGTAGAGGTCATGAAGCCAATGGGCCTACTAACTACAACACATTTGCAGCCATGCACCATCGGGTGGCTTCACTAAGGACGAGATATTCCTTTCAGCCAACAGCGCCACCTTATCTACGACATCAAGCCCTTCACAAATGAGGTACTGTGTGATGTTTCTCCTCTTGAAGTTTGTGATGTATTATTAGGACAACCATACTTGTGGAAGTGTCATGATGTGTATGAGTCTATACCTCACTCTGTGATTACTTTGGGTGATAAGTTGTACAAGATACTGGAGGAAGCCCCGCCTACTGCCATTTATTTGATCACTATAAAGAAAGCAATAAAAACATTTCCCAGACTAGGAAATTTGTTTTCCTTATGATTCACCCTTAGGGTAAGAAGAAGGTTGTGACCATAGCTTCCAGATAGGGCTCCTCCGCACAACAAAAATAGATGGACAAGGTCATGGAGGACTACAAGGACATTTTCGGCTCACCTAGAGAGGTACCTCTGCATTGACAGGTCAAGCACTCCATCGATCTGACCCCGGGTACACTACTACCCAATGGACCAATCTATCGATGCTTTGTTCTAGAGAAAGATGAGATCAAGAGGCAGATCGAGGAGCTGTTACAGAAAGGGCACATTAGGCCAAGCTCATCACCCTATGGGAGCCATATTTTATTGGTACAGAAGGACAGGACCTGGAGACTTTGTATTGACTATCAGACACTAAACAAGATCATTGTCCAGAATAGGTACCTAATTCCATGGATTGATGACCTTTTGGAATAGCTCAAGGGGGCCAAGTATTTCAAAAAGATTGACTTAAAGTTTGTTTATCATCAGGTTCCTATTAAACCCTCTGATTTGTTGAAGAATGCCATCAAATCCAAGGAGGGCCTTTTTGAATGGTTGGTCATGTCTTTTAGGTTGACAAATTTGTTAGATGATCCAAAAATACAATTTTATCATAGGTTATAAAATTAGAATAAAATAATTATTAATTTAAGATATTAAATTAATAATTATTATTATAGAATGTTTAATTATTTAATGGAGACTTTTAGAATTAGCATATTGTTGTAACTAGATATGACTCTCCAAATGTGTCGTATCTTAGGCTCTATTTTAGGAGATTAGTTAGCTAGTTGGTTTGAATAGAATTTATTGTAAATGGACACTTGTTATTTAATAAGTGATCCATAATTAGAGGTAGTTAGGACATGGAGCTTATAAATAGCTCATTGCAAGAGTGTTTGGTAGTTCGGGTGTAAGCTCTTGCAAATCAATTATGTAATTATTTTTTCTGATTAATAAAATTATGTGTCTGAGGACACTTCTGCCATTATTGTGGTATCAGAGCTCCAGTAATGTTGCAGTGGATTTGAGGAGATTTCAGCTCAACAAAGTCCTGGAAAACTCCATTCAGTTGGCCAGCAAATCATTGGTATGGAAATTGTACAATTTTGTTTAAAAGGAAAAAAAAAATTATGACTGATTTTAGATTTTTGTAAATCTAAAATTCATTGTTTTTTAAAAAAAATTGCCTCTGCTTTTCCTCTGAACTCACCAAAATCCATGGATGCTGCCTCAATAAATCCGAAATTTGCTTTTCAGAAAAACTTGAACTTCTCAGAAACTGTTGTCTTTGTTCTATTTTTCCTTTCCCCGCTCTTAATACAGCACGCATAGCGATTGAAAACATCCTTGATCCCTTCCTGATGCCCAAACTCTTGGCCTGATTAAATGACTCCAGAATGTTTTCCTCTTAAATATTCTTGCATTAGTGATAAGTAGTTTGGTGATATCTTCGGCTGTCAAACCGCACTTGTTGATGAGAAACTCTGTGGCAAATCATTGTCCTGTCTGGCGGAATTGTGGATTTGGTTGCTCTTTGGGTGCAGTATCTGGCGGATTTTATCTGGCGTTTTGCAAGAAATAAAGCAGGAGGAAGCAGCAAATTTGATATAGCTTGGAGTTATGGATGCCCAACTGCCCACAAGTTACAATCCAGCAGGCCTGAATCAAAGATTTTTTTGAGGAAACGCTAGAACAGAAGCGGCGTTTTTTGAAGGTATGCTGGAACAGAAGCGGATTCGCCAAATGTAGCATGCCTGTCATTCTGTAGCACGTTTGTCATTGTGTGTGCCTACTGCAGCGGAGTCCAAGTCTGAATCCGAAGTTTCATAGCAAACCAACGCGTTTTTTTTGAAAAGCCAGCGTAAGCAAACCAGCGTGGTTTTTTTACAAGCCAACGTAAGTTAGTTTAAAATGGTTAAAGGATGTGCTTTTTAAAAAAAAAAAGCATGATATATGCTTTCAAAGTATATTTATTCATAGGTTTGAAATTCACGTGAAGTTCATTTGTTTGAGAGTTTTAAAAAGAAAAGGGAGTAATGCTAATGGAGGTATAAGGTGAATAATAAAGTTTTTTTAATGGGAAATAAGGTGAATCATAAAGTTTTTTAATAGTTTGTAATTTGGAGAGATAAGGTTTTTGTAATATATAGTTTGTCATTTGTAATTGGGTGAGATGTAGTATATAATTTTATGTAATTGGAGTAATAAGGTTTTGTAAATATTTGGAGAAATAAGGTGAGCTTTATAATCGAGTGATGAGTGAGCTTTTTAAAGTTTTTCTTTGTTAAAAAAAAAAAAAAGGGGCCTTGTAATGGAGTAATAAGGGTGATGTTTTGAAATTTATTTTTGTTTTGGAGTAATAAGGAGTTTTATTTGAAAATTGGAGAGATAAGGTGAAATTTGTTTTTTTTTAAGAAGTTTTTTGGGATCATCAAATTGTAACTCAAAGCATTTTTTGCTTTGAGGGGGGGTAATTTTTTTACCAGATTGTGCAAAGCACCATTGTAAAAAGTCAAATTTTGAAAGTTGCCCTGTAAAAATTTGAGAAATTGACTAGAGCCAAGTGCAAAGCTCAGTCAATATTCTCCTGTTTTGACGACTATTCAAGGGTCAAGGCCAAGCCCCGATAGATCGTGTTTTTGCGTGGTGTGTTGTGCGGACTATCTTGTACTTTTTGTTCTACTTCTTGGTGCGTCTCTTCAACGCCAAAATGTCTAAGTTGATTAACTTATTTTCTGATTCCGACAAACTAGAAGGCACCAAATCTTATAAAACATGGCATCGACTCATCGAAAGCACACTCATTTATAATGAATTATGGCAAGGAATATGTGATGGCAATGTTAAGCCGAATAAACCCACAAATGCAGATGCACTGGCAAAATGGGAAATCAAGAATGCTAAAGCTTTAGCTCTTATTAAATCGTCTGTGAATGATGAAATGTATGTACATATAGAGAATGCCACAGATGCATGGACTGCCTTGAAAACTTTTAAAGACCTATTTGATACTCAGCCTGAATCAAAGAAGGTTGATCTACAATTAAAATTGTTGCAACAAAAATTAACTGAAGGCGGTGATGTTCTTGAATATCTCTCAAGACTTAAGAATATGAAGCAAGAGATTATTAATGCTGGTTTTCCCGCAATTGATGATAGCTTTATGGTCACAATTGTAATTGCTGGGCTTCCTTCTTCCTATACGCATTTTTTAGAGACATTGCAAGTAATTGGGAAATTAGAAAAACTAAATTTTGATGAACTTTGTGAAATGTTAAGTCAACATGATAAAACTTTTGGGAAGAAGAAGAAAGTTGGTGAAGATGTTTTTCTCACAGAGGCCAGCACTAGTAAATCATCCGCAGATAGTTCTCGAGGAAGAGGCAGAGGGAATCAGAATCAAGCAGCACATAATCATGGTCGAAGCCAAAGCAGAGGCAACAATTTTAACAGAGGAGGAAGAAATATTTTTCAAGGAAGAGGAAACAACCAAGGAAGAGGCAATTTTCAAGAACAAGGATATAATAATCAAGGTAGAGGACGATCTCAAAATCGAAGTCAAAGCAGAGGCAGAGGACAATCTTCAGGAAGAGGAAGAGACTTAAGTCAAATTGTGTGTCGACGATGTAACAAAGTTGGCCATTATGCTGAAGATTGTCGAACATCACTTAATAAAATTCCCAAGTTTCAGCAGCATTCAGCACAATTTGCAAATGATCAAGTGAAGATAGTTCAGAATATGTTTTTACTTCCTCACCAGCATCACAAATTTCATCTCATCTTGGAAGTGACTATGAAGATGCCTGGATCTTGGATTCCAGGGCAACTCAGCACATGACTTGTCGACGTGATTTTTTTTGGAATTTTCAAGAATGCCAACTTAATTCAATTTTTCTTGCTGGTGATACAAAACATACTCCTTATGGAAAAGGAGTAGTAAAAGTTTTTCTCCCTGACATTGGAGAAAAAATGATTTCCAATGTATGGTATGTACCCAGTTTCAAGAAAAATTTGCTCTCCTTAGTCACGATTCGACAAGCGGGACATCAGGTGGTTATGGAAGATGGCTTAGTGACAATTAATTCAATGAAACAGAACTTGAAAACAGTCATGACAGGTTATGAAGATGGAAAACTGTTACGGATGAAAGGGACAGTTATTCCAAGGCATTCTGATTTTGCAAGAGCAGTGACTACAGGTATTTCACCTATCAGACTATGGCATGTAAGATATGGACATTTGCATTTTGAGAGTCTTTCTCAATTGCAAAAAAAAGGAATGGTTAAAGGACTTCCCACATTCAAAAGGGAAAATGCAAAATGTGAAGCTTGCATTTATGGCAAACAAAATCGAGAAAGTTTTCCAACAAATTCATGGCGTGCAAACAGGTGGCTACAACTAGTTCACAGTGATGTTTGTGGTCCACTACAAACTTCATTTGGTGGTTGCAAATATTTCTTACTATTCATTGATGATTTCAGCAGAATGACTTGGGTTTACTTCTTGAAGAACAAGTCAGAAGCATTTGATAAGTTTAAACTTTTTCGCCAACTTGTTGAAAATGAAGTAAAAGAAAAGATAGGTACTCTCTGGACAGATAATGGGGGAGAATTCACTTCGAATGAATTCAAAAATTATTGCAGTGAAAATGGCATAAGACGACATCTTACTAATGTTTACACTCCACAGCAAAATGGAGTAGTCGAAAGAATGAATCGCACTTTGTTAGGAATGGCGAGATCCATGTTAACATTCAAGAGGTTAAGTCCAACATATTGGGCGGAAGCAATCCATACAGTTGTCTACTTGATCTCCAACTGCTTCTTTAGACGGAATCACACCTTATGAAGCTTGGTTTGGTTTCAAACCTCGAGTTAAACATCTTAGAGTTTTTGGGTCAGTGTGTTATGCCTTAGTTCTGAAAGAAAAACGAACTAAGCTTGACTCGAGAAGTTTAAAATGCACAATGATTGGCTATTCTGATGAGAAGAAAGGGTATCATCTTTTGACCAACAGCAAATTTATTGTGAGCAGGGATGTCAATTTTGATGAAACAGAGAGTAAGAGTGCTGAAGAAATTGAAAATCTTCTTCACAAGTTAGAATCTAAGGGAAGTAAAAGAAATGATAAAAAGCAAAGTCAACCAACTTCACCAAATTGGTATGAACCTGATTTTCCTTCCTCTGAAGATGAGTCATCTACATCAACACCAGCAACTGGGTCTTCAAGCAGTTCATCCGCATCTCCAAGCAACAGCAGTTCTTCTGACAGTGATTCTCCACATTCTTCACCTGAACGACGCACATCAGTTTATATTAATCCTCTTTATAATGATGGGGACTTTACAGAAGCACAAACAAGTGAGCACCAACTTCCGAAATGGGCAGTTCAACTTTGAAAGATGTAAAGTCTGATGAACAGAATAAAACTGGCACCAGAAGAGCACATAGAAGTGAAGGCAATTTTGCCTTGATAGCAAATGATTTTACTGAACCTTCCACATACAAAGAGGCAGTAAAACATAAAGAATGGCAACAGGCTATGGTTGAAGAATATCAAGCAGTAATTGGTAACAACACTTGGAAACTTGTTGATTGTCCAGCAAATGTTAAACCCATTGGATGCAAATGGGTTTATAGAATTAAGTATAATCAAAAGGGAGAACTTGACAAGTATAAAGCTCGACTTGTCGCAAAAGGTTTTGCGCAGCAGGAAGGCATTGATTATGAAGAAAATTTTGCTCCAACAGCAAAATGGAACACCATTCGATTAACACTTGCATTGGCCGCTCAAAAAGGATGGAAAGTTCATCAAATGGATGTGAAAAGTGCTTTTCTCAATGGGGATTTACAGGAGGAAGTGTATATGACCCAACCACCAGGTTTTGAAGTTGAAGGACAAGAACATAAAGTCTGCACATTGATCAAGGCTTTATATGGATTAAAACAAGCTCCCCGAGCTTGGTATGCAAAGATGGATGACTACCTTAAGAAAGTTGGTTTTCAACGAAGTGAATCTGATGATACTTTGTATGTGCGACAACAGGGAAAATATCTGGTAATTCTTGTTATGTATGTAGATGATTTGATCATTACAGGCAACCATGATGATCATATTGCACAGGTGAAAAAGGAGTTACAAGCAGGTTTTAAGATGACAGATTTGGGATTACTTCACTACTATCTTGGAGTTGAAGTCTTCCAACGTCCACATCATATTTTCATTTCTCAGAGTAAGTATGCAGCAGAGGTTCTTCAGCGATTTGGCATGCAAGATTGCAAGCCCGTTCTCACCCGCATGGAGCAAAACTTGAAACTTTCAAAATTTGAAGGGGGGGGAAAGGTGGACAGTACAACTTACAGATAGTTGATTGGCAGCTTGATTTATTTGACAAATACTCGTCCTGATCTATCTTATGCAGTCAGTATTCTTTCACGTTTTATGCAGGAACCATGAGACAGCCACTGGAATGCAGCTAAAAGAGTTCTTCGATATATCCAAGGAACAAAAGATTTTGGTCTTCTTTACACAAAGACTAAAAATTTTGTCCTTGGTGGATATTCTGATGCCGACTTTGCTGGGAGTATTGATGATCGAGCATCAACATCAGGTTATCTAATGAATATGGGGTCAGCAGTAGTATCTTGGAGTTGTAAAAAGCAAGCTACAGTGGCCACTTCTTCAGCAGAAGCAGAGTACATTTCAGCATGGGAAGCAGCATGTGAAATTGTTTGGTTGCGCCGAATTTTGCAGGACTTGGGCATTTCTCAGGAAGAAGCTACATCATTGTTCATCGACAGCCAGTCAGCCATCAAACTTGCCAAGAACCCAGTTTTTCATTCAAAGACAAAGCATGTGGACACCAAGTATCATCATATCAGGTCGCTCATTGCCAAAGATGTTCTCAAACCAGTTTATTGTCCTTTCGAAGATCAGATCTCCGACATTTTCACGAAACCGCTTGGCAGAATAAAATTTACTAAGTTCAGGGATGAACTTGGTATCTGTTGTAATGTATCTTTGGATCATAGGGGGAAATGTTAGATGATCCAAAAATACAATTTTATCTACGTTATAAAATTAGAATAAAATAATTATTAATTTAAGATATTAAATTAATAATTATTATTCTAGAATGTTTAACTATTTAAAGGAGACTTTTAGAATTAGCATATTGTTGTAACTAGATATGACTCTCCAAATGTGTCGTATCTTAGGCTCTATTTTAGGAGATTAGTTAGCTAGTTGGTTTGAATAGCATTTATTGTAAATGGACACTTGTTATTTAATAAGTGATCCATAATTAGAGGTAGTTAGGATAGGGAGCTTATAAATAGCTCATTGCAAGAGTGTTTGGTTGTTCAGGTGTAAGCTCTTGCAAATCAATTATGTAATTATTTTTTTCTGATTAATAAAATTATGTGTTTGAGGACACTTCTGCCATTAATTATCAAATATAATTTTAGAAGGCAAACCAAATCTTGTAATGATAAATTGATCAATAAATTCAATAACAAATTCAGAATTAACTATGCTTAGAAGAATGAGGAATGATCTCACCTATGATATCTAGTCCCCATTGTTCGAATGGTTGTTCGATGTTGATTGGCTGCAGAGGCAAAGCTAGTTTCCTTTATCTTCCAGAAGCAGGTTAGCATGTTTTGAATTTCCTCACATATGCGTGTGTATCTTTGAATATAGTGGGCCAGTAGTATCCAACATGTAAGTCTTTGTGTGCTGTAGTATCTCCTCCAAAGTGTTCACCTGCTAGTCCAATGTGAAGTTCCTGCAAAATTGTTTATGCTTTAGACTTTTCTAAGCATCTTAACAATATGGAATCATGGTTTCTTCTAAATAAAACATTTTCAACAATATCATAATTTTTTGTTTTTAATAATAAATCTCTTTTTCTTTTATAATTGAGTTCGGGAGGAGCTTATCCATTTTTTAAGTAAAAAATTAAATCAACGTATTAGGAATCAACATCAATTACACTTACCTCATAAATATGTTCATTTTTACTTATGTCCCCTTCGGCTGGTATGTTGGATTCTTCGGTAAGAAACTTGCAGAAACATTTCCCTCTAACAATTTTGGCCAGTTTGATTTCGATATTGTATTCTTGCAAAGTTGTTACCCAATTTTCTTTCTTTTCTCCTAATTCTTTTTGCAATAGTAATTGCCTCATTGTTTGGAATGGGACTATTAATTTCGTGTGTGTTTTTAAGAGAAAAGGTCTAAAAAACTTCACAGATTTATATATAGAAAATTCATGTTTTTCTACTTCTGAATAATTCATTTCAGCACCTTGAAAATTTGAACTGAAAAATGAGATGGGTGTTTCAATTTTTTGATTATTAATTTGTGTCAAAACAGTAGCATAAGAAGTTGAAGAAGAAAAATTGTATAAGATGAAATGATCGGAGAAATTCAGATTACTTAAATAAGGAGCATCGATAATCCCTTCTAGCACCAAAAAATGTTGAGACCTCGAAAATCGCTGCTTGAATACAGGGGGAAATCCACCCGGTCCAGACCTTAAGACAACTCCTTTTCAGTTTAGATAGTTGCTTTGATTAGATTATATGGGACTATTTTCCCAATGAAAGGTGATTGAATGAGTGTGTACTGCTTATAGTGAATTGAAATAAATTTAATGAATTAAATGGAAAAATATATGTATTAATCTACTCTATAACCTGAGATGTTTAACTTTTATCTAGATTCAATCTATAATGATTTTCATTAGTAAATGACAATATAGATTGTTTAGAGACCAATGGAAATGAAACTATTTAAAGATGATTATTTTGATTAAATAGTTAATCAAAATAATGTGTAAACTCATATCACATTTAAAATAGCACAACAAATTGCTTAACATGTATAAAAATATCAATGGAAGCATGATCAGTAGTGAATACATGTAACATTGTTCTTTAAATATCAAGTAATAAGAAATTTGAAAAGATAAATTTAATATTTACTTATGAGGAAAGCAGAGGTACAATGATAGAAACACTAGATGCACTTCGCTCAACTCATAAAAGAAATAGCAGTAGTTTAGTCCTATTGGGTTGTGTTATGTTCTTTCTACATAGTTAACAGGGGGTTTGAGGGGAATTTTGGTTTTGGACCCTATGTTAGGTTGGGCGGACCCACCTATGGTTTTTTGCATGATTTTCGCACATATTTTTTGGACGCGATGGTTTTCGGTCCATGGTTTTGGATGCAATGGTTTTCGGTCCATGGTATTGGATGCTTCGGCAT
>APFE031124816.1:7605-24508 GCA_000404065.3 Pinus taeda
TTGTGAAGGTTATGCAGTATAAATCCACAAAAGAAATATGGGACAAGATTGTTCTGAGATATGAAGGTGATGATCAGGTAAAACATGCAAAACTTCAAACCCTTAGGATTCAGTATGAAAATCTCAATATGTATAATGATGAAAGTCTGGCTAACTATTTTCTCCATGTAGATGACATTGTTAATTGTATGAAAAATATGGGTGAAGAAATAAAAGAAGTTGTTGTGGCTGAAAAAGTTCTAAGATCTTTGTCACCTAGGTTTGAATCTAAAGTTTCTGCTATAGAAGAAAAGGAAAATCTCCAACATCTTAAAATGTCACAACTGCATGGAATTCTAACTGCTTATGAAATGAGGAAAGGAGGTCCATCTGAAAGGAGAGAAGCTACCTTCAAGGCTGTAGGCAAAGGAGAGTACTATGAATCAGGCGAAGAAGAAGAATCAAATTTTGTCAGAAATCTTCAAGAAGGTACTGGACGGTTCAGAGGTAAGTTTTCGTTCAAATGCTTTGCTTGTGGAAGAGTAGGTCACTATGCTACCAAATGTCCTCATAAGGATAACATCGACAAGGGAAAGGAACCTATTAGATGGAACAAGAAATAGAATGCAAATAAGAAGAGCTACTACACTCATGAAGACAATGATGGTCTATCAAATAGTGATGAAGATGAACGAGGTAATGACTATAAACTTTTGATGGAATTTGAAGATGATGATTACATAGATGCATAGTGCGGGTCTACACAGTAAGTCAGAAGTGAAGGTGCGGATCTGAAGAAAAGTTCGCAGAGCAGAAGAAAAACGAGTGTAGATCTGCACAGTTCTGTCTCAGAAGAGCTGTGGACATACGCAGGCCCTTGTTGGTGAAGTTGTGGTCTTATTTTGAAAGAATTGTTAATTGTCTTTTATCTATTATAGCAGAGTTATGGGGTTAGATTTTTGGTATTCTTTTCTGTTTACAGCATTCTAATGAGTTGGTAATTCATTGGTTTATTGTACAAGTAGATTGGGTGATTTTCATGTACTTGATGATTATTTGATGTTCATGGATCGAGTCTGAAAAGTAATGAAACATGGTCCTTAAAAGAGAAAAGGGGGTTGTAGCTCCCTTCCAGGAGAAACTTGAAAACAAGAGAGAGTTGTAGCTCTTTGCAAGTTGCAGCCTGCGTACTGGTAAAGGACTGCACCAATACAAGATCATTGTGAAAGGAGTTTCTAATTGAAAGAAGATAGAGACATATTGCAGCAGGTGGTTTTCACCCACATTGGGTTTCCGCCTTATATCTGGTGTTCTTTGGTGTGACTATCTGTTTTTCTTGTTGATGTTGATTATTTTATGGTACTAACATAAAAAGAATAATTCAAAGTATAAATAAAGAAGATATATTGAAAAGAATTTGATAATACTGATTCACCCCCCCCTTAGTATTATTTCCAACAGCATTCTCTCTATTGTTGGATGAATTCCACTTCTCCTCAAGTAACTCCTCCCTCAGGGAATTTGATTTTCCTATTATTGGGTAAAGGAATAAATACATTTTGTAACTACTCTCCTTCTCATCTATTTAATAAAGAAAAAAGTGATAATTGAGAGTAGCATGTTCATTGTGAATAAGAAAGATTTTTTAGTGTGGACTACAGTGATGGAGGAGTAAGAGAATGTGTGAACCACATGATATGTAAGAGAAGGAGAAGATATTCAAGTAAAAGGCATGTCCACTTAAACATCAACCAAATGAGACATTGATGACTTTATGCATTCTTATTCTCTGTCTACTCTACTCAAAAATTGAAGAAATATAATAGAAGAAGAATTGTTCAGGTTTTCCCCCTTAGGGGTTTTTAGCGGTCATTGGAAGAAAATATAATTGTGTCATATTTGTTCTTGGTTCTCTACATATGATCCTTAACTTTATGTTCTATATATATAATCATTGATCTCAAATGTTTTGAAGAAGAAATCCACGTTTTATGTAATTGTAACATTGAGCATTCAATTTTCTCGGAAGCATATTTAGTTACTTGCAAATTACATTCAAATCAATGTAAAGTACATTCTATTATATTTAGACTTTTGAAAAGTAAATTTACTTCTATTCAGTTTTCTGCAAAGTACGTTAAACTTTTTGCATAGGACTTTGAAGTTTTTTCACAGATCTTTCATATTTTAAAATAGTATATAGCATAATGAGTAAAGTATTTTTGTCCCAATACAACACCTATGGTTGTATTTGAAGCATTATTAGAAATATCAAGTGGACGGGACCAATTTTTCCCTCTTGAAATTGGTGTCTCAAAATTTATGATTCAACAATTCAAAAGCTTTTTAACAAATATAATTCCAATGAAATTCACAATCTTTAGTGAGTAATTTGAAAAGTGGTGAAACAATCTTTGTGAAGTTTTCTATAAAAATTCTATATTAACTCGTGAATCTAAGAAAACTTCTAACATCTCTTTAACATGTTCCTATTGAAATTTTAGAGATAACCTCAACCTTTAATGATTCTACATTGATTCTAACACCCGAACAATTCGTTTGCTAAAAATAAGAATGATTTTTCAATGACATAATGAAATATTAACTTCCTTACATATAATTCTCCATATCGCCTACAAAATTATTCCGATAAAGAGTAAAATCATCCATATAAGCTTCTACAAAATTATCGATGAAGCAAGAAAAGATACCTAATATTGCTCTCTGAAGTGTAATAGGGGAATTATGCAAAAGAAAAGGGCATTCCATGTAAGCATACATACCTTATGGAGAAGTAAAACTTATCTTATATTCGTCTTCTTATGCAAGTTGAATGTGATTTTATGTGGCGAGTCCATCAAGAAAAGAGAAATACTTCTTCCCTTCTAATTTAATACTTGATCATTAAATGGTAATGAGAAATGATCTTTAGAGTTACTTTATTTAATTATCCATAATCTATGCATACTCTCCACTTTTAAGAAAAACTCTCCACTTTTAAGTTTTCTTAGGCACAGTAATTAATGGTGAAACCCATTGGATATCTCAAATTAGGTAAATAAAATTCACATTGAGAAATTTTTGTAACTCATCTTTAACAATCTCCCTCATATTATGATTCATCATTCCTTGAGGTTGTCCTACAGGTTTGACACTCTCTTGTAAGTAAATTTTACACATACATCTATTTGATTTAATTCCTTTCATGTCAATATATTCCCATGTAAATATAGAGGAATGTTTTTGTAGCATATTTATTAACTATTTCTTTCGAAATTCCTCGAAGTTATTGTCAATGTCTAATGTTTTAAGTGGATAAATTTCTCTAAGAGAATTGTCAAACCTTTCCATTGAGTTTAATAACATTTTAGATTGTGAAGATGAAAAGTATTCAATATTGAATTCTTCTTGAAAGTTTTGCTCTAATATATGGACACAATAATTTTGTTCACAATATGATGAAAAATAATGATTATTCATTAAATTCACTAATTAATCTTCCTCATAATTTTGTGAGATAGTTAAAACTAGTTTAATATCTTCATAATTTCCATCATCTCCTTCAATTCATTTCACATTCTATATTTCAATTATTTTTCTTACTCGCACATATGCGATGAACATTTTAGTGATATTTCCACTTGAAGTGAACATATCATTAGACTTGCAACATATGAATGCATCAATATTAGCTAACCGTGGCCTACCAAGAATCACAGATGTCATCATAGATTAGTTTTTGGTGTTATTGTCATAAAATAAATAGGATACTCCCATGGATATAGGAGTACTTATACATATTCTAATATACCCTTACACTTGAGAACATCTATATCTTCTCATTCCAATAAAGTATGATTATATTGAATATTAGTTAATTTCACCTTATCCATTGTATTATTTTGAAATAATATTTATATTTGCACATAATACAGTGAAAGTGTTTGGAATTTCATTTCCATTGGTATGCACCTTTACAATTGGATTAAGTGGATCTAAGTATTCTTCAATTTTTGGTTTTTGCATCACAATGCTTTCAATATTTTTGATCAATTGCGCTCTTTAGAATTATTATCATTTTCTCATAGGATTTTCAATACATAACTCCTTTACTTCTTTTGGAAAAATAGGGATTTCCTTTAAAGGTTGAGGCAATGGAATTTTGATCCAAATATTTTCCAATTCATCTAACATGTTATAATCACATAAAACTATTTTCTTATCTATACCTTCATCAATTTGTAATCTCTTTGAAAAGGCGGGATTTTGTAAGGAAATAGATCATTGCTTAGCTATACGAATTGTAGGAATTGATTTTATCTTGTTTTCATCTATTTGTGTACGAATATATTCCTTCTGGGGAGTAATTTCTTGTTGAGGATTTTCCTCCTCTTCACGACATTTATTCTCTTTATATTCTTGAATGACAACAAGGGGTATTTCATTATATAGAAATTGAGGAGATCTAACTTGGACATCATTTAAATATAGAAGAGTTATTATATAAGCTTGAAACATTTCGGCTTGCATATTATAAATCAATTGTTAAGGAACTTTATTATTGGGATTAGGGAGTAGATAAGAATGTAATTCATTTAATTGAGGAAATTAAGTACATGGTAATTGAAGGGGTTGACTTGTAGTCAATTGAGGTTGGAATTATGGATGGGCATGTTTTGGAGGTTTGGGTGCAGAATAATTTTGAGCTTGATATTGAGGATATTATTGGAAATATTGAGGGTAGTCGGTGTTTCTACCATAAGAACATTGCCATCCCTTTGACCAAGATGAGTTTTGTGGCTCACGTGGCCAGGTCTTCCATAGTAGGGTTGTGCTCCAATCACTTTGTGGTTGTGCATAACAAGGAATTTCTCCATTAGGATATTGTGTCACACCTATTTGACAAGGCTCCTAAGGTCTTCTATGAACAACATAACAAGGTTGTTTTGTTTGACTTATCCAAACTTCCTTTTGGAAGATAAACATGAGCGCTGATATTAAAGTGAAGTCCTCTGTAGCATGAATCTCTGCACATATAAAAAAAATCAATATTGTCAACAGAACATTCTCATAATGAATGTTTATACCTACATCTAGGATAGAAAATAGAAAAAGTAACATTTTCAACTTTTTTCTTGTTTTGTACTCTTAACATATCAATTTGTTCACTATTCTTCAGCACCACATGGTTGAGGGCTCATATGGAGTTTCTACCCTATCTAATGAGCCTTTGGGATGTAGATCAAGATATCTTAATCATCCAAGGGAAAGAATTGGGAGGAAATGGGCATCTAATTCATCACCAGATTCTCCTGCCGAAGAGAAGCAATTCAAGTCTTTGGATCTCACTAAGGAGGTGAGAGTACTAGGAGTCTAGTCTAGAAATAATGTCCTGGTGTCGAGATAACCAATGGAGGAAAGGTCAAGATTGCAACAATCACCAATAACCTCATTCTCAGAATAATTTTGTCCACCATGGCACATGTATCTAGAACATAAGATGTGCATGAGGCTTGCAAGTCTCAATTTCAATATGATATCACATGTTTGACCCCAACCATCTTCCACTAGTGCAGAGGCACCTTGGCGAACATGAACCAACAAATGTCCAACAGTAAGCATAGACACCTAAAGAAGTTCGGGTCTTGTTCTATACTAGTCACCTTCTTCTTGGAGTGAGTGCCCCTGTTCTAGTATGAGTGGGTAGAAGTACCACATCCTATCCCACAAGACCTGAGGCTCCTTAGATGGAGCCAACTCATGCTTCGAGGAGGCATAGTTCAACATATGCATTATCCACCATAATTATTCACTTGGCTTGAATGCTAACTACTTGTGGTAGATGGTTACACTTAATGCGACTCAAATTTTAGAGGGGATTGAGATCTGCCTCTACCACTAGGTGAATAGCATACCGATGCAGGTAAAAACTCATTTTTTGATTTTTTCAAGTTTTATGATTTTTATAAAAGTGTAAGATAAGAATCAACTTATGATAAATGTGCATATGTGGGACCAGAGAGACTATGAGACACGTTCCCAATAATACATTGAGGTGCCCATCCGATAGTGGGTGAAGACTACAAGGAAGGGGCTAACCCCTTAGAAAATATGCAGTGTAATTTAGAGGCAATGACTTGAGGGGTTCTAGATTATGCCACTATGAACAATGTTTCACTACATTGGTAGAGATATACTCTGGGAGTCTCTGTGAGACTACCTCGACTGCTAGGCCATGTGAACAAGTGGTCTCGTGCTATCATGAGGACCATGTAGTTTGATAGTTTATCTAGTCTTTTACACATTTTGTAGGGTTTGAAAACCAAATGTGTGAGAACACTCTATTTTACCACATTTTGATGTAACACTAAGGAAGATGTGATATATATATATATGCATTCTTTATTCCTACTTATGCGTTCATAGCATGATTCAATTTTTACAAATGACGTAAATGTCTATCAAGAACAAAATTTGCCAATGCATCAGTTAATGTATTTAAATTATGTGGAATATGTTGATATGTAATATAATAAAAATTTCTTTCTATCAATGTAACACATAGATACATGCGGAATATTTGTGGATTTCTTACTAAGTAATGATTGTTTAATTGTAACACAACTTGCTGTGAATCCAACTTGACAACTATATCCCTAATTCCAAGAGAAACTACTTCTCACAAGAGTTCAATAACTCCACTATATTCAGAAATATTATTGGTTGTTCAAATAAGGAAGATACCTTCTAAGTTAATGAGCTCGTCATTAGGGTCATACAGTACCCATGTTGTGGAAGAGGGGTTTTGCGTGCTACAATAAGTACCATCAGCACAACAATTGTAATGACTTGATGACATCTCCAAACCAAGTTTGCAAAGACAGAAAACAGATGGTTATGGAAAGGGTTCTTTTAAGATAGTGAGAGTCTCTTTTAGCAAGTGACTAACATGAGATCATCGGGGACAATCCTTAGTGTAATGACCCTCCTCACAGATGAGGCAAGGATAATTCTACTTTCTTCTAGAATCATCATCACTAGAAGATTTAGGAGGGTCTTGTTTTAGGGCATCAAATTTGGTCTTGCCTTTTGATGAGAAAGAGTATTGCAACAAGAATGATGCAACTCCTAGTGCTACAAGCGTTACTTTATCAACCTAGGGTTTGTACAAACTTTGAGCTGACAGTGTTGTATACACAAGTAAAATTGATGGTTCTGTCTTTTGTTACTGTTCAACTAGCGAGAGAGCATTAGGGTTTTCAAGTGAGAGTTCTATGGATTCAGAAGAATCCCGATTACTAATCAAATAAAGAGGAATCTACTCTAAGAGAAAACTTGTTTACTGTAATAAGGAAAATGACTTAAATCCTATGCTAAAAAAACTCCATTCGATAACTAACTGCTAAGAAACTATGCTTTACAATAATGACAAGCTAACATGTATGAAATGCTACTATCCTAACCATGGAAGTATGAACCCTAATCTCTTTTGATGATATGGCAGGAGGATTATGGATGTTGGAGAATGGTTGGGAGTTTTGGGAGACCCTCACGTACCCTTGTGTTGCTTCCTACAATTTTCACTCAATTTTGGCCTTAAAACAGTCCACTATAGGAAAACCTACTGGATGTACTAAAAACCTACATGATTCGCTCTATTTCTACACAATATAGCGGAGAGGAGAATGATTGGTGCTAGATGTGATTGAAGGCTTAGGGAAGGTGGCTGATAGGTGGAATGGAGTGAGAAAATTCCTAGGGTCACTTAGAACTCAAAACCAAGGTTAGGAGATGGTTTTATTTTCTCATCATGCTTGGAGGAGTTTCTATGTAAAATGATGAAATTGGTGAAGGTCTTTGTCGAAGCAAGGAATGATTATGGATGGATGGAGTTGGAAGGTGGTTTCTTGCTATGGTATATCTCTCTAGTTATGAAACACTTTCTCTACATGAAACATTGTTATTTTCCAAGAAATCATGTAAACAAGAAGAATTATAATAAGCTAGAAAAACAAAGTTTAATTAGCTAACTCTCTACTTCATGCATGAGGAAAATTTCAGAATGAAATGGAATCATTGATGATATCTATTGTAATACTAAAGATGGAAGAGATGGTAGTTAATTCCTACACTTGAAAACTTATCAAATTCTAGCTCAAGTACAGTAAATCCTAAATGTTATGAGAAAATAGAAATCTATCTTTTTGGGGCTGCATAGGGGTCCTTTCCTCAAATCATGATCCCCGAAGGAAGAGGTGAGGCCAAGACACCTACTAGCATCTCTTTGATGCTTGTTTCCCCTTGTAACCTGCTACTGAAGTAGAGCACAAATGGAAGCAAAGTAATAAAAATTAATCAAATCTACATTTCCTGCAATGAAATACTTCTAAGGACAGTTTAATCATGAATCTATGAAACCAATCTGAGAATATAGATACAAGAAGAGTAGCCTTTCCTTCTAGGGTTGGGCCCTAACCAAAGAGCTTCATCCCTCTGAGTCAAATGAATACTCAATCATAAAAAATCTCATTCTCATTAACAAAACAGAAAATTCCATAACAATTTCTTCCACAAGTCTGGAGCTAAAAAATAACTAGTGTTTTTACAACAAAAAACTAAATCCTAATGAGGCTCTAGGCCTATTTTCTATACAATTGAAGTCTGAAACGACTTCCTTAAATCTAGGGAGGCCCGACTCCGAAACTCGAGATCAACTAAGTCTTTGAATATCACCTACTCGGCTGCCTTTTGATCTTCATGAATTGGCTGCTTGTACTCTAAGTTGGTGTGATTAAGAGAGGAATATTTGGATGAGGGAGGAGTAAATGAGGAGGATTTACCTCCTACAAGCTCTCTCCCTTGTCCCATTCAAGTTACAAACCTTAATCTGCCAAAATTCCTTGATTTACTCTTCCAAACCTACATTCAATGCATATTAGTCCACTAGGCGTAATACCCCACTTTAACTCATGTCATTAAACAAAATATAATCAAAACATGTAATAAATTGTGAGAAGAGTTTATTTGACTAAGCTAGGAGTTCACTTAAGGTACATATAGTTACCCAATGATGAGGCTAATAATGACCCCCCTATTGAATCAATTGAACTCTTTAGAATTATTTTCATTTTCTTCTAGGATATTCAATACACAACTCCTTTATTTCTTTTGGAAAAATAGGATTTCCTTTAAAGGTTGAGGCAATGGAATTTTGATCCATATATTTTCCAATTCATCTAAAATGTTATAATCACATAAAACTATTTTCTTATCTATACCTTCATCAATTTGTAATTCTTCAAAAAGGGAGGATTTTGCAAGGAAATAGATCATTGCTTAGCTATACAAATTGTACGAAATAGATCATTGCTTACCCTTAATTTCCTTAGTTTCAGTGCACTTATCGAGATAGTTAATGCACATAATGAGATACTTCTTTTTCTTGGATGGAGCGTCAATAGATCCAACGAAGTTTGTGCCCCACTTGTCAAATGGCTCAAAAATCATTTCACGATGGAAAGGCATTTCATCTCTTGGAGTACGCTTTCCCATCCTTTGGCAGCAATCACGTTTCAGGAAAAATCTATGCCAAAGCATTTAGGAGTACTCAGAATTTAGAAATATGGCTATAATGTTTTGTATCTCTCCAAAGTACTGAGTTGTACTCCTCAAGTATTTGACGAGTATGCACCACAATCTCAATTAACAAGTGATGTTGTTCAAGCCCAAAATGGTGGATGATACTTATGTATAGGTACAACACCTCGCGAACATAGGTCTGAAAAGAGCACAATCTAGTGGATCAAAGAAAAAAGAGAGACAAGACACTTCTAAGGATGGGAAGAAGAAACGAAAAGGGGGAAAGGATAAAAATATGGTAGCCACAACACATGAGTGCAAAAATCCTAGTAACCACTACAACGTTGATGGTGATATAGAGCAGAGGTTTTGGAAGTTGCATTGAGAGCTAAACTCAAAGAACACTAGTTCAAAATTGCCTATACATTGAGAGCTAAGCTTAGACATGGATGAGAAGATTGCCTATACATTAGTTCAAAAGTAGGTGAATCTGGGTATCCTTCAACAACACGAAGAGAAATAAATGACCAAACTCTTTCATGTAAAGATACAGGTCAATAAGATGAAGATTGATGCTCTGTTTCACTCAGGATTGTAGGAAAATCTCATTGCAGCAGATCTAGACAAGATGTTAGGGATGGAGTGATCATCCGAACCCATATCCATTGGGATGGGTACATAAGGATGCGAAGCTTAAGGTAAAAAATTAGTGTAAACTTACATTTTTTATGAGTGTTTATTTTATTGATGAGGTAGATCTATATGTGGTTCCCCTTGATGTATGTGGAGTTGTGTTTTGTAGTCCACACATGTACATGACTCATGCTATATTCATGACGAGAGCGAACTAGTACCATCTCATCAAGGATGAAATATCATTCATCATCAACGTGCATAAATAAAAGTAAAAAGTTTCAATCGTACGTGGCAACAAAGCCAATAAATTTATTAGTTCGAGCAAGAAGTATGTTTTATTTCTTTTAAGAGAAAATTAGTCTATAGATGAGTCAATAAGAGGTAAGGAATCCTTAGAGGGGTGTAATAAGAAAAAGAAAAAAACAATTGGGGGAGTTGTTATAGGAATACAAGGATTTGTTCCTAAAGCCTAAAGGGATACCTCCTAAGAGAGAAGTGGAGCATGAGATCTAGCTATTTTCACACTCCCCATTGCCAAATATTGGGTTGTACATGAAGTATGCTATAGAAACAAGTGAGGTGAAGAAATAGTTACAACAACTGATGGAACATGGTTTCATTTGATTGAGTACATCACCATGTGGGTCACCCATCATCATTGTGCCAAAGAAGAATGGGACCTCACACATTTGTAAAGATTATAGGGCATTGAATAAAATCATGCTCAATAAGAGATACCCCATGCCCTAGATAGATGATCTGCTAGATCAGTTGCAACAAACAAATTATTTCACTAAGCTAGAAACAAAGTCTCGATATCTCCACATTCTAGTCAAAGAAGAAGATACATGGAAGAGCCGCTTCAAAAACACGCAAGGTTTGTATGAGTTGTTAGTTATGCCATTCATCCTCTATAATGCAACAACTAAATTTATGACATTAATGAATGATGTATTACGCCATTTTATAGATTCATTTTTTATTGTATATTTGGATGATATAAGGGTATATAGTCCTACATGGGAGGAGAATAATTCACATTTGATGGAGGTGCTCGAAACATTGAAGAAGCACGAGGTGCTAGAAAATCTCAAGTAGTGTGAGTTTGCACAAGAGTCCTTGATGTATTTGGGATTTGTGATTGGAGGAGGAGAATTGAAGTAGATCCTTCACATATGGAGGTCATCATGAAATGGTTGGTGACTTCAAATGTTACTAAGGTTATGAGTTTCATTGGAGCACCACAATACTTGAGGAGATTCATACCCTTGTTTTCAGGATTATCAACACCACTCCATGCCATAAAAAAAGGGGGCAAGAGTTGCTAGTGGGGAAAAGGGTAGTAGAAGGGTTTTAATGAGTTAAAGAAGAAGATAAGTGAAGCACTATTTCTCGCATTACCAAACTTGCAATGGTCCTTTGAACTGGAGACATATTTTACTAGTTATGTTACCGGAGTTGTCTTGATGTATGTAGGAAGGCCTATTTTCTACCATTCTAAATGATTTCTTCGAGGAGTTCTTAACTACCCTACCTATGAGAAGGAGCTCTATGCCATGGTGCAAGGTGTGAAGAAGTGGAAGAACTATCTAATAGGAAAGGAGATAATAATCCACACACATCACGAGTCGTTACAGTAACTTTAGGCCCATAATAAGCTACAACACAGTAGGCACTACAAGTGGAAGGGGTTTTTGCAGCAATTTAATTTGGTGATTAAGTATAAGAAGTGCAACACAAAGAAGTTGGCCAACATGTTATCAAGGCCACCAACATCAAATATTACAGCTTTAGGGACTCTTATGCACATGGATCCATTCACAGATGATGCATACACAGAGGAATATTTGGAAGATGATGGTTTAATAGGTCATGAGAGTACCAAACAACTCATCCATTTGATATTCTATAAATGAGACATGTTTTTAATGTCATACATTTTTGAATTAAATGTCATGTGTAGAGATCTCAAGAGCTTTTGAACAATGATATATTTTTTCAAAACTTCACACACTCCTCGAATCATATAGGTAACTTCATCAATTCTGAGAAATTTTTCTTCCACGCTTTATTCTCTATGTATTTTTAAGATTTCAAAACTCATTTTTAAGTTTTGATGTTTTTCATTTCTAATTCTATCATCTCTTCATGACTTTGATTGAGATTGACCCATACTTCATTAGAACACTTCTAGTACATAATTTTTATGATTTGAAACTAAGTAGCACAAAGAGAATGAAAGTCTTGGTTTTAGCATTATTTCCATATAGGCTTTTACCATCAACATTAGTGTGAGGGACATTAGGGACATCAAAATCTACTAGAATAAAATTGTAAACATCTACTCTTAGGGAGATAAGATAAGCTTCCAACTCAACTTTCAATAAGGCATAGTTTGTACCATGAAAGACTGGTATCATGCTTGGGTAGCTACCTTGACTCTTTTGCCTAGACATATTCTTCATGAATCTACCATTGAGTGGTTAGAATGTTCATGAAGAATGTTTCTCTAACAACAATTATTGTAATAAGGAATTACTGAGAGGAGCGGTGAATCATTAATAGTTGCATTCATAAAACATTAAGTGCAAAACATCAATTATTTTCCCTATTGTTAGTGATTTTAGAGACCATTCATACTACGATAAACATGAATAGAAATATATGTCATTCAAATATGAGAAATGAACAACATACACGAAAAATGACACAGTTATTTTCATGTAAAAATGAGTGTGAGAAAGCCACTAATATGTTTTTTATTACGATGTAATTTAATCACCAACTTATTTGCATGAATTTTTTGTGAGCACCCATTCATAGGAGGCCCAAATACCCTTCAAATAGAAAGATACAACTTTCCAAGAGGCACCAACCTCTTATTAATGTAGGAAACTACCTTCTCTAGTCATTTTTCTTCCTTTCATACAATTTTCAAATTGAAAATAGAGGATAATACATTTAGACAAAAACATAAATATTTTATATCGCAGTACCAAGTCCTTTCATTCAGCTCTATAACTCTCCTTTGAAGCCTGATTCTTCTTGCTCAACTACCTCTACTCACCACCATATTCTTCACTCTCTCTCTTACACACTCACAATGTTGAACAATTAAAATCACACAAATTATACCTTCACTTTGTTTAATTACTCAACACATTGTTGCTCCTCTGTAGCACTAGCAATGCATGGCTTGCCATACTATATTTGCACATGGGAGAAGAGTTAATGCAAAGAAAGGGTTGTGGATTGTTTTATATGTTGAGAATTAAGTCAGATTCAAGCTATTGAATCAAATAGCTTCTCCATTAATAACTACATGTACTCACAACATGGCTCTTCGTTTTTTCTCTTCAAGGGGCATAGGAGAACAGGAGAATAATACCACAAAGACTCATTTTCATTTAACTCATGATAGCCTTCAATGAAGCTCAGGGGTCACCAATAATGCTTCACAAAGATCTTCATTAAATTGCTCCTGTGCGTCATGGTCCTTCACTACCTTGAATGAGTGCTCTTAGCAATTGTATTTACTTCCATTCTTAATTCCCATATGTCAAGTCATTTATCTAAATCCTAAAGGCTTTCCATTAGCACCATTATTAGTCTTGTGGATTTTTCCCTTTAGCTCGCCTTAGTTGTTTTAAGGTAATGGGATCACATGTTGTGAGCGCTCGCTAGGCCTTTAGGTGCCAAGCCCCTAAATTTTGAACCCTTGATTGGCCAAGTTACTCTCTTAATGCATCTCCACTATTGGCATCATTTCTACGAGAAGTGAAAAAGGATTGGCACTAAGGTGAGAGCTCCCAAGCCCAACACTTTTATCTTGACACTTCCTTAAACTCGATAAAGAAATTATTTCAAGCTACTCTTACAGAGATTGTATGTCACCTGGGGTCTACGATGTTATCATTGGCAATTAAGAGATGGTGGGAGGGTGAGATGTTTTACTGATGTGTCTTTTCGCTTACTTCCTAGCACATTCACTTTTGCGCATGATTAACAAACTTTCTGGCACTTCAGAGTAGGCCTAGCAATCCCATGGGGTCCTCCTTGTGCATTTCTCGTCATATTCGTCATATTGTGGCTTAAGTGCTAATATTTGTCGCATCTCATCTCAATGCTAGGATGGTTGACATCAAATGCCAACATTCCAAGTGCCACCAAAGTTTCAGACAATATCAATTGTCCAACATCCCTAGGATAGCTAGAAAGGATATGCAAATAAGAAGATAATGCATAATGAAAAAAAGTGGGAGATCATGTATACATGCAAGTAAAACCAAAAAAGAGTGCATTTAGATTAGCAACTTGTGCTAAATTGGTGCCAAGGTTTTGTCCACAATTAGAGATATTAAATGGAGTTGCCTTGGTGGCCTACCTCCTTGTGCTACCAAGCCATATGAAAGTGAATATTGTTTCACATGTCTCTTTATTGAAAATGTGTGTCCATGATGGTTTTCACAAAATTGATTAAAATTTTCTGCATGTGGAGCCAAGACAAGAGTTGTAGGTTGAACCACTACAAGTATTAGATCATAGAGAAATTATGCTAGATTCATTACCTACATTAAACTACAATGGAAGCACTTCTCATAGGAGGAGACCACCTAAGAGATGGAGGGTAAAATTCTTACTCTTAATATTAAGATAAATATATTAATGTCCCTAAAAGTTACTCTCCTAGTGAGTATAGTAGAGATGTTGCAATGTAATGTTTATTTTGACTAAGCTAAATTACATAAAAATAAAATAAAAATAACCCTATAAAAATAAAATAATAATCAACAATGACCCATGGTATTGAGAAGTCATGGTATTCCTGCGGAATATGATCTATTTAAAAGTGCAAATTAAACAAGCTTTCTCTTTGGATGCCAATAAATTCCATCCCTTTGAGTAGGTGATAGCTCCATCATTAAGATTGATCTAGGTTGATTTAATTTTCCCATTTAAATAAATTGTGTCATGCGGAAAGAGTTATTTTTGTGGACAAATCTAACCTCCCTAGAAGCGTAAGACTTTCTAGTGACAAACAAGACAATTAAGAGCAATCCTTCTCTAAACATGCATTATCATACGAGAAACCAAGTTTTTTTCGATCCTACCTGAAGTCCAACGCTGTTGTAGTAGTCTAGCCTCGTCGATCCAGATGAGCTCCTCCTTCACTTCGAAACCTGCGTACACTAACAATCAAACGATTACATAACACCTGAATATCTCATAAAACAAAACATATTCAACATATAGACCAAGGAGTATATGAAACAATTCATTAACAACAAATCATTGAGAAGAATGGGCTTATTTGTATTAATAGGAAAAAAAAGAAACCATCACAACCTGAGCCTTGGTGTTGTGCATGTTCCTCCCAGGGTCCAGCGAGAGTTTTCCTCTACTTAGACAAGCTCACCCACTTCCAAATGAAACAAGAAAGGATGGTAATCGCTCCTCACAAGCTTCTACAAGTAAGTCCTAATTCCAGCAGCATCTACCGTTTCGAATGTTCATCTTTCAACCTCCCCTCCTTTGGCCCAATGCCTGTATTTATAGTGTTCTAGAGGAAGTTATTCAGGTCCAACATCAATGGGATACTCCCTCTTTTGGATGGGGTAGCTCCTCTCTTGATGGGATAAGTTCCTCTATCATAGGGATGCATGAACCATCTGGAGGCGCTCAATACACATCAAACACTCTTCTAGAATGCTATAGAAGTGACCACAAGTAACTTTTTTAAGACGAAACTCGCACCTTTTGACCTTTACAGGAGTACGCACCCATCCCTTGACTTACAGAGCGTACAAGTATGTAGGTACAATGAGCTTGTGATCCGTACAAGCAGGCAAGGTAGAGAGAACCTGCGTACCCAGAGATAAACATGACTTTTATTGAATTTCTATCTTTCTTGAAGTTTGACATGGAGAGCAGAGGTATTAGGCTTGACAAGGAGGATAATATGACTATTGATGGAGCCATATTAACTGCAGATAGTCATGGTGAGAATTTTTAGTGTAAAAGATTGCCCCCTAAAGTGCGAAGCCTTTAATAGATAAGTGTTTTATATCATCTAGGAAGGTTGAAGTACTTTATCATTTCAAGGATTATCTCGTCGAGAGCCTAGTTAGACCCTGCAATTTTCAAAACAAAATACAGGTATAAGATTATATCATCACTGAGGTAGGCATTCCCATACTCAGATGAAAACTTTAACTAACAGACTAACTACTCTGATACAGGAATGATTTCATAATACATTCATAATCATAGACTCATGTAGACACAGTATGGACGCAACCATCTGTTTATAATTGGTCTACAATATAATGAATACAAAACTCCAAGACAGACTAACTACTACTCTGATACAGGAATTATTTCATAGTACATCATAATCATAGACTCATATAGACACAGTATGGACGCAGCCATCTGTTTATAATTGGTCTACTATATAATGAGTACAAAACTCCTCACAGCATGGATGGTGGAAACTAGATCCGGGGTCTTCATCTCTACTTCCCGAATCGGTACGATTCTAGCCATGCGAATAAATGAGTCGATGTCGAACATGGTAGAAGCCACATGATTACCAGTCAATGATGTAAACTGTTAACAAGTGTGAGAAAGACCACCAGTAATGTCAATGGTTCTCAAAGTACCCAACACAATCCATGAGATGTGAATGAATGAGTCGATGTCGAACATT
>APFE031124816.1:44306-61937 GCA_000404065.3 Pinus taeda
AACAAATTGTATTCCGTACCTTCAGACATTATTATATTTATTAATATTATTTTTATTTTATTTTGACCTAATTTAAAACTTTACATTATGTCACATTACTCTTGTTATTTAACTTTTTTATTTGTTTATTTTTTTATGTAATTTAGAGGCAAAAATATCAAACATTACCTATCTATTGTGCTAAAAAAGAGCGTCTCTCCACACCATTATTAATAATATAATATATTATTAATATCAATAATTATTATATTTATTCATATTCATTTTATAGTTTAATAACTTATTAAAAAAATTGATTTTTATTATTTAATAATTTTTTATTCATCATTTACAGTAAATTATAAATTTTAATAAATAGTAAAATATAAAATATAAATAAATAAATTCAAGTTAATTGTATTCATTATTTAATAATTTATTTCATAATTATAATTAAAAAAAAACAACCTATTCATAGAATTATGATGAGATAATTTTTAGTGAGGAGAACCATCCAAATTACAAAATAGAATCCTAAAAAGTTAAAGCTTGAATTGATAAAATGAAAATTGTCTGACCTCAGTCCAAATGAACACTTTCAGAAGCCATTAAAACAAATTACTTTAAAGCAGGTGGGCTTAGTTATGTGAGCTACTGATACCAAACAAGTTTTTCAGTTGGTGTTATATAGTAATATAACTGTGGTGGTAGGATAGTTATTCCATGACACGTGAAAGGAATGTATACAAATATTCATGAAATGAATGATGAACTCGGATTCATCCGATTCTGATTCCGAGATAATGCTATTCACTATAATTACCTATAATACTATAATACTATAATTACCCATAATACTATTCACTGTAAGTACAGTGAATAGCATTGTTTTACTATCTCAGAATCCTCATTGGATCAAGCCCATCTAAGTCATTCACAAATTAACTTTCATGATTAATTTTATTGGTTAGATGAATATTTTTATATATTCATTTTTATGGTTAGGAAGAGGCGCACCAAACGACAAAAGGTTACCATTAACGAGAATTCATATTCGACCAATGGTAACATATTGTAGGGAAACAACCTAAGTTGCTATGTTTCGCTCCAACCGCAAACATTCTCAGAATTTTCACGGAAGGATTATGGATGTTGGAGAATGGTTGGGATGTTTGGGAGACCCTGAGGTATCCTTGTGTTGCATCCTACAATTTTTTGCTAAATTTTGGCCTCAAAAGAGGTCACTATAGGAAATCCTACTAGATGTACTAAAAACCTACATGATTCCCTGTATTTCTACAAGATATAGCAGAGAGGAGAATGATTGGTGCTAGAGGTCATTGAAGGCTTAGGGAAGGTGGCTGATAGGTGGAATGGAGTGAGAAAATTCATAGGGTCACTCGGAACTGAAAACCAAGGTTAGGAGATGGTTGGGTTTCCTCAACATGCTTGGAGGAGTTTCTATGTAAAATGATGAAATTGGTGAAGGTCTTGTTGGAAGCAAGGAATGATTATGGATGGATTAAGTTGGAAGGTGGTTTCTCACTATGGGATATCTCTCTACTAATGAAACACTTTCTCTACATTAAACATTGTTATTTTCCAAGAAATCATGTAAACAAGAAGAATTATAATGAGCTATAAAAACAATGTTTAATGAGCTAACTCTCTAATTCATGCATGAGGAAAATTTCAAAATGAAATGGAATTATTGATGATATCTATTGTAATACTAAAGATGGAAGATATGGTAGTTAATTCCTACACTTGCAAACTTATCAAATTCTGGTTCAAGTACAGTAAATCCTAAATATGATGAGAAAATAGAAATTTGTCTTTTCCGAGCTGCATAGGGGTCCTTTCCTCAAATCACGATCCTTGAAGGAAGAGGTGAGTTTAAGAGGCCTAATAGCATCTTTGTGATTCTTTTTTCCCCTTGTAGCATGCTACTGAAGTAGAGAACAAACGGGAACAAACTAATAAAAAATTAATGAAATCTACACTCCGTGCAATGAAGTACTTCTAAGAACAGTTTAATCATGAATCTATGAAACCAATCTAAGCATACAGATACATTAAGAGTAGTCTTTCCTTCTAGGGTTGGGCTCTAACCAAAGAGCTTCATCCATGTGAGTTAAATCAATACTTGACCATAAAAAAACTCAATCTCATTAACAAAACATAAAATTCCATAGCAATGTCTTCCACAAGTCTACAGCTCAAAAGTAACCACTGTCATTGACTATCACTTGCTCGACTGCCTTTTGATCTTCATGACTTGGCTGCTTGTACTCTAAGTAGGTGTGATTAATGGAGGAATATTTAGATGAGGGAGGATTAAATGAGGAGGATTTACCTCCTACGATCTCTCTTCCTTGTGTCATTTAGGCTACAAACCTTAATCTTCCAAAAATTCCTCGATTTTCTCTTTCAAACCTACATCCAATGCATATTAGTCCACTAGGCATAACATCACACTTTAGGTCATGTCATTAAACAAAATATAATCAAAACACGTAATAAATTGTGAGAAGAGTTGATTTGACTAAGCTAGGAGGTGACTTAAGGTCCGTATAGTTACCCAATGATGAGGTTAATCATGACCCCCATATTGAAGGTGTTTCTTAGCCTCTAAACAACTCAATAAATATCCATGTCTTTCATAGCTCTAGTGGCCTCCCTGACATCCCATGTTTATGTTGTGGTTTCCTCTTCTTATGCATAGAATCCTACCTTCCTTTCTACCTCCTCCCACTACTTTCTCTCTTCCCGTTCCTTCTCTCCTTCTAACATTCCCAAGAGAAGTGGTGGGCTGAGGCTCAAGACAATCCAATTGAGTTTGAGTCTTTGGAAGGTTTGTTTGTACATGGGTGTCATGTTCAATGCTTCTCTAATCATTTGAGGAGAATGGTACTCTATGATTTTCAAATTATATGGCAAATTATTCCACCTCCTTTGGAAATATTGCATGCTATCATCCCATAATAGTCTGAACATATCCCCAAAATCTGTAATTACTTGTTGTGGGGTAGGAAGATACCTAGCTCCAAGTTGAGGATCCTTTCCAATTAAATTATATGTTCTAATGACATCCATTGGACTCGACTAATTATCTCTTATCATGAGAGGTGCAGTTTGTTCCATTGCCAATATATTCTTCATTTCTATAGCCTTTGCTTCCTCATGGTTCGTCCATGATGCCAAACCCACCAACTGTAAATCCCCCAACTTTTGATTAGGGTCTCATACATTCATATCTATCAAAGCCATGTTATGCAACTAGAGCTTAGACATCTTATCCATATACTCTATGTACTTTTGTCACAGAGATCAATGAAATATCTATAATATTAGTATGGCATAGTGCCTGTCTATGCAAGGGTCTTGATTTAGAACAATAGCCATTGTTCCTTAAGGTACAATACATAGGACTTAGTTGGCATCCTGCACTTGATGGATTCCAAAGATAGAATGGCCATGGAGAACGAATGATTCTTTATTTCTTGTATCTGTCCTTTGAACCATGCATTTTAATTATGGCCTCAATGTCCCTCAGGCTACTTAGTTTTCTACCCATCTCCTTGAGCTTTTCCTCCATGTGGCCAATGTCGTGCACTCCCTTCAACTTGGTAATGTACATCCATCTATGTCTTTTGTCTCTTTCTTCCTCAATCTCAAAGAATAATGGAATGGAAAATATTTGTGGAGAGACCCTCCCCCTCTCAATAAATCTGTAGTAGGAGTCAAGGTTAGGTTGAACACTAGGTTCCCTTAGTTGTGGGTCCTCTCTCGTTGTTTCTAGCTGCTTACTTCCTTCCTCATCCAATTTTTAAGTTTCTTGTAGGTTCAACAGAGTTTCTTGTAGGACTACCTCTGCTTCTCATATGTCCCACTCTGTCTCCTGTAGCATGTCTTTTCCTTTAGATCAGGTGGATCTAGTTATAGGCCTTCTCACATAGGTGATAGGAATCTTAGTTGAGGTTTTTGCTGAGTATCCTTCTTGTTGAGTTTTTATAAGAGGATCCATCTTCTCGTGCTATTTAGGTGAGTCCTCGATAGAAATGGGAACCTTTGTTGGAGTTTGGGGTTTTCCCTACCTTATCCTGAACCTTGCTTGGAGTTTGGGCTTTTCTTGTTCTAAAGTATAAGGGGGTTTTCCTCAGTTGTTTTTCTTCTTATTTGATACGGGTCCTCAGGGCATTGAGGGCAATTGTTGTCTCTTTCTGAGTGGGTTCTAGAGACACCCTAGGTGACTCCTCCTCGTCTTTTTCCTCTTCATTTCCATTTTGCTTCTCAACTTTTTATTCCCCTCTTCCTCTCCTTCAAGATGCTCATCTTGTTTATTAATGTCCTCCTTAACATCTTCCTCTATTTCTGCATCACCTTCTTTCTCTTTCTCTTCCTCTTCATCCTCATCTATATCCTATTCATCCTTCTTTGCTTCTTCTCGAACTATTTTATAATCTTATTTGTCTTTTTCACTCATAGTAAGGCTAATATCATATGTGAGGGCTTTCATATCCTCATTTATCCACATGTATCTAAAAATTTCCCATTGGATCGGAATTGTGAGGTTTTGGAAGGCATCTTTTATATAATTCTAATTAACCCATGGTGGGCAAGATATTGGCACTTTCCTTCCTACACCTTTATGCTTGTATGTATAAGTGATTGCAAAAGGATGTATTGTACACTAAGCATATGGTGAGGAGGTGTTTCTACTCCAAACCTCAATTCTTCAAGCACCCTAAAGTGATAACCATAAACCACACTATACCTACCTTCACATGATATGTATTTTATAAGCTGGTAGCTTACCTCATTCCACGGGTATGGTAGGCTTGTTCTCCTTAATCCATTCTTGTGTTCAATGTGCTTCTCTCCCAATAAAAAGAATTTCCTTTTCGCAGTTTGGCTATTACCCTTGTCTTCCTTTCTCCAATGCACCCATAGGGGAAGTGTGGTAATTCTGCTTATGAGTTCAGGGGAGAACTCTATGGAGTGGCCCCTCACCACAACAGTGACATGGGTTCTTGTTAGTGTAATGATGGAGAGAGCAAAATCTCGGGCTACTTCATCATCATACCCTCTTAATTTCTCAAAATACCCCATACAATTATGCCTAGGGAAGATTTGTACCAGAGGAGGGTGTTGGTGAATCCTCATAGTGTTGATGGGCTTCCTTTTATTAAATCCCCCTATGATTTTGTCTCATGAACTTTGACGAGAAGAGATGTATGATACAAATTTTAATTAAGGAGGAAATGGGACTGCAATACTAGTGGAACTATTTGCTTACAAAACTATCAAATTCAATCAAATTGGGAGAATTTTCTATTTGTTTCACATGGAAAAATGGAAGGAAATGTAGAGCCTACCTCCTTATGGTGCTTGTTGTAGCCAACCTCTATGTTTCCTTCTATGAAACTGCTCAATCCCAATTGTGTAGACTGCTTGATTGTGTCATGTAGGATTCCCTATGTGATATTATAGGAAATCCTACGCACGATCAAGATGTTTTTTTCTCTTCCGTAGGTTTCTTGGGTACGAGAGCAAGTTTTCTAGAGTGATCCTCGAGAATATGAATGCATGAGTGCATGACGATAAAAGTTTATTTCCTCTTATCGTCGAGTTCAGTGAGGTGGTGCGCTAGCACCTGAGGTATGATTTTTTTTCATTTTTGGACCATTGGTCCCCATTACCACATCATCATTCCCCTCTCCTCATAATCAACTCCCACTTTCGGCATCTGTAGCTCAACTACTTCTGATGTCATTCTTTTCTCTTTGACATGACACTTGCCACATGTGTTGGGACTAGCTTTTTTGTCCTCATTGACTGAAAGAAGTTGGCGAGGTTAACTGTCCACCTTTCACATATAAACCAACTCGTCCACAATCTTTACATATTTTAATTAAATTATGCAAATGAGAGAGTGAAGTGAGATACTTACATACGGTGCTAATACCTTGCTGCAATTTTTTGAGGACATGATCTGCTTGTTGTGTGTCGGTTGCATGTTATTTCTCACTCCTTATATATATATATATATATATATATATATATATATATCCTTGTTGATTTCCTTTATGTGCAGGTACTTGGTGTTCAAGATGAATGTGCTACTACTACTCTCGAGCTTCTTCTTCTACCCTTGGATCTTCATGTTGGAAGCTTGCTCCAACATATGATTTTTATTTTGTGGGATAGGTAGCTACATGATTTCCTATAGGATGTGTTGTAGTTGCTTCTCCCTCAAAATTTTTAATCGTTTCCACTGTTGGGAGTTGAGGATGATGACATGGATAGAGAGGAGGCCTAGAAGTGTGAATAATGAGACATACACTCAGGTGCTGCCCTCCTCTGCTCTCTGTTTAATCTTTTCTCTATTTTTTCTCTTCAAGACAGTGAATGTTTTGAAAACTAATTGTTATTTATGATGGATGCAGGGGTGATTATGGTGGAGAGTTGTATGGTAATGAATTTGTGATGTAGGGTTTTTTATTTTTGGACATGGGAAGGTCATTTCCTAGCCCTAGGGTTACTCACTTTAGGATTCTGAAGCCACTATAATAACTACAAGATCATTTTGTAGGTTTTTAGGGGATCCTATAGGTTTACAGGGAATCCTTTAGGTTTAAACGAAATTGTGTAGAAAACATAATACCCTTGCAAATTAAGGCAAGTGAGTGAAAAAAATGAAAGGAATGGTGGAATTATGAAGGATAATGGATGGGGAAATACAAATATGAGTGGAATAGGTACCTCTTTTATTCTCCTTTGCTCTATGATTGTCCTCCTAATGACCTGGAAACAATTTTTCATGATTTTTATTTTCTTTTTTTCCTTTTCAATTTTTTTATTCAAAACAACTAGTGTGCCTCCAAGAGGTTTTCATTCTAGTTGCTTTCCCTCGACACCTCAAGAGAGGTTTTCACCTAGATATATATTTATTTCTGTTTTTCCTTTTTATTTTGGACACCATTGGGCCACTACTAGAGGTGTTCAACCTGATAGTGGGACTGAGGTGACTAATGGAGGCTTTCACCGGGGTCCTTATTTTTCATTTTTCTTTTCTCAATGACTTGCTAAGGCAAGAGCTAAAACTTGCTCCACCACCATCACTATTTTATTGATACCATCAATGAACTCTTGCCTTGACAATGTTCTCTTGTAAATATTCGTTATGTGCCCATTAACATGTAAATGAATGGGCTCCGCATCTATGGTTCTCATTTGCACTGAACCATTATCATGAATCATATATCTATATCTCGAATCATATAATAAGGCCTAGTCACCTTCTTGAAATTATTTATCTTTGATGTTCCTATCGTGATAGATATTCCTCTGAATTTGAGTTACCTCTATGTATAGGAGGGCCTGTGTTTTGAGCTCATCTAAGCCATTCAGCTCGAGTAATCTCTCTTTTTTTGCATTGTTGACATATAGATCTAGTTGGGCTACCATCCTCAATGTGCTATACTCAAATTCAATTGACAATAGGGCCTTTTTCCTAGATACCAATTCCTAAGGTATGAATCCAGTGGTGGTCTTCAAGGTGGTATTATAGGTTGAGGTGGCTTTAATTACTTTATCTACCTAATATTTCATGTTGTTGCTAACCACTTTAGTCACAATGCCCTCGAGCACTCTGTTGCTCACCTCCACTTGCTCATTAGCTTGTGGGTGATAGGGAGTGTAGGTTCTATGCTTGATTTTATGCTGGCTTAACACGTCCTCAATCATGTTGGAGGTAAAATGACTTGATCAATGACCAATTCTCTAGGGTACCCAAATTTGTGAAATACATTCTCTCTTAAGGACTCAACCACCCTCTCCTCTGTTGTTGTCTTAATTTCCTTAGTTTCAGTGCACTTACCGTGATAGTTAATGTAGATAATGATATACTTTTTTTTCTTGGATGGAGCGTCAATAGTTCCAACAAAATCTGTGCCCCACTTGTCAAATGGCTCAAAAATCATTTCAGATTGCAAAAGAATTTCATCTCTTGGAGTACGCTTTCCCATCATTGGCACCAATCACATTTCACACAAAATCTATGCCAAAGCATTTAGGAGTACCGAGAATTTAGAAAGATGACTATAATGTTGTGTATCTCTCCAAAATATCGAGTTGTACTCCTCAAATATTTGAGAGGTATGCACCACAATCTCCATGAGAAAGTGATGTTGTTCAAGCCCAAAATGTTGGATGATATTATGTATAGGCACAAAACCTCAAGAACATAGGTCTGAAAAGAGCGCAATCTAGTTTATCAAACAAAAAAGAGAAATGAGACACTTCTAAGGATGGGAAGAAGAAGAAAAAAAGGGGGAAAGGATAAAAATATGATAGCCACAACACATGGGTGCAAAAATCCTAGTAACCACTACAACATTGATGGTGATACAGAGCAGAGGTTTTGGAAGTTTCATTGAGAGCTAAACTGAAAGAACCGGAATAAAGATAATAAGAAGAAGAATATCATGACCATTAATTCACACAACTAAGTTGAAAAAAGCTTAGACATGGATGAGAAGATTGCCTATACATTAATTCAAAAGGATGTGAATCTCGGTATCCTTCAACAACACGAAGAGAAAGAAATGACCAAAGACTTCCATGTAAAGCTACATGTCAACAAGAGGAAGATTGATGCTCTCCTTGACTCAGGATTGTAGGAAAATCTCATTGCAATAGATCTAGACAAGATGTTAGGGATCGAGTGATCATCCGAACCCATATCCATTGGGATGGGTACATAAGGATGCAAAGCTTAAGGTAAAAAATGAGTGTAAACTTACATTTGTTATGAGTGTTTATTTCATTGATGAGGTAGATCTGTATGTCGTTCCCCTTAATGTATGTGGAGTTGTGTTTTGCAGTCCACACATGTACATGTGTGATGCTATATTCATCACGAGAGCTAATGAGTACCATCTCATCAAGGATGAAATATCGTTCATCATCAACGTGCGTAAATAAAAGTTAAAAGTTTCACTCATAATTGGCAAAAAAGCCAATAAATTGATTAGTTCAAGCAAGAAGTATGTTTTATTGCTTTTAAGAGAAAATTAGCCTATAGATGAGTCAATAAGAGGTAAGGCATAATTAGAGGGGTGTACTAAGAAAAAGAAGACAACAATTGGGGATGTTTTTATAGGAATACAAGGATCTGTTCCTAGAGCCTAAAGGGATACATCCTAAGAGAGATGTGGAGCATGAGATCTAGCTATTTTCAAACTCGCCATTGCCAAATATTGGGTTGTACATGAAGTATGTTATAGAAACAAGTGAGGTGAAGAAATAGTTGCAAGAACAATTGGAACAGGGTGTTATTCGACTCAGTACATCACCATGTGGGTCACCCTTCATCATTGTGCCAAAGGAGAATGGGACCTCACACATGTGTATAGATTAAACAACATTGAATAAAATCATGCTCAATAAGAGATACCCCATGCCCTAGATAGACGATCTCCTAGATCAGTTGCAATAAACAAATTATTTCACTAAGCTAGACTCAAAGTCTTGATATCACCAGATTCTAGTCAAAGAAGAAGATACATGGAAGACCAACTTCAGAAAGAGGCAAGGTTTGTATGAGTTGTTGGTTATGCCATTCATCCTCTATAATGCAACAACTAAATTAATGACATTAATGAATTATGTATTAGGCCATTTTATAGATTCATTTGTTATTTTTTATTTGCATGATAAGAATAATTAACATTTGATGCAGGTTCTAGAAATATTGATGAAGCACGAGCTCCTAGAAAATCTTAAGAAGTGTGAGTTTGCACAAGAGTCCTTGATGTATTTGGGATTTGTGATTGGTTGAAGAGAATTAAAGATAGATCCTTCAAATATGGAGGTCATCATGAAATGGTTGTTGACTACAAGGCTACCAGCATCAAATATTACAGCTCTAGGGACTCTTATTCGCATAGATCCATTCAACGATGATGCATACAAAGATGAATGTTTAGAAGATGATGGTTTAATAGGTAATGAGAGTACCAAAAAACTCAAACATGTGATATTCTATAAATAAGACATGTTTTTATTGTCATACATTTTCACATTAAATCTCATGGGTAGAGATCTTAAGTCCTTTTGAACAATGATATATTTTTTAAAAACTTCACATACTCCTCTAACCATATTGGTTACTTCATCAATTCTGATAAATTATTCTTCCACACATTCTTCTCTATGTATTTTTAAGATTTCAAAACTCAGTTTTAAGGTTTGAAGTTTTTCCTTTTTAACTCTATCATCTCCTTCATGACTTTGATTGAGATTGACCCATACTTCATTAGCAGACTTTTAGTACATAATTTTTAGAATTTCAGACTCACTAAGCACAAAGAGAATGAAAGTCTTGGTTTTAGCATTATTTTCATAGAGGATTTTTCTATCAACATTGGTGCTAGGGACATTAGGGTCATCATAATCTACTAAAATAGAACTGTAAACATCTACTCTCGAGGACATAAGATAAGCTTCCAACTCAACTTTCCATAAGGCATAGTTTGTACCATGAAAGAGTGGTATCTTGCTTGGGTAGGTACATTGACTCTCTTGCCAAGACATATTCTTCGTGAATCTACCTTTGAGTGGTTAGAATGTTCATGAAGGAATTTTTTTCTAATAACAATTATTATAATAAGGAATTTGAGTGGTTAGAATGTTCATGAAGGAATTTTTTTCTAATAACAATTATTATAATAAGGAATTACTCACAGGAGGCCCCAATACCCTTCAAATAAGAAGATACAACTTTCCAAGAGGCACCATCCTCTTATGAATGTAGGAAACTACCTTCTCTAGCCAGTGTTCTTCCTTTCATACAATTTTCAAATTGAAAATAGAGGATAATACATTTAGACAAAAACATATATATTGTATAATGCAGTACCAAGTCCTTCCATTCAGCTCTACAACTCTCCTTTGAAGGCTAATCCTTGTTGCTCAACTACCTCTACTCACCACCATATTCTTCATCCTATCTCTCTTACACACTCACAATGTTGAACAATTAAAATCACACAAATTGTACTTCACTTCCTTTGTTTAATTACTCACCACATTGTTGTTCCTCTATAGTACTAGCGATGCATGGCTTGCCATACTATACTCAGATATGGGAGAAGGGTTAATGCAAAGAAAGGGTTGTGGATTGTTTTATACTTTGAGAATTAAGTCAGATCCAAACTATTGAATCAAATAGCTCCTCCATTAATAACTACATGTACTCACAACGTTGCTCTTCTTTTTTTCTCTTCAAAGCTCATAGGAGAAGAGGAGAATAATATGACAAACACTCATTTTCATTTAATTCATGATAGTCTTCAATGAAGCTTAGGGATGACCAAGGGTGTTTCACAACGGGCTACATTAAATTGCTCCTGTGCATAGTGGTCCTTCACTACCTTGAATGAGTGCTCTGAGCAATTGTATTTACTTCCATTCTTAATTCCCATATGCCAAGTCATTTATCTAAATGCACAACTATCAATTCTGTGGACTTAGACCTTTAGCTCCTTTTACTAGGAGCCTTATTTTTTTTAAGGGCATGGGACCATATGTTGTGAGCACTCACTAGGCCTTTAGGTGCCAAGCCCCTAAATTTTAACCACTTTATCGGCTAAGTTACTCTCTTAATGCATCTCCACCATTGGTAGCATTTCTACCAGAAATGAAAAAGGTTTGACACTAAGCTCACAGCTCCCAAGCCCAACATTTTTATCTTGACACTTCTTTAAACACTATAAAGAAATTATTTCAAGCTCCTCTTAGAGAGATTATATGTCACTTTGGGGTCTATGATGTTATCATTGGCAATTAAGAGACAGTGAGAGAATGAGATGTTTGTTTTTTAGCTTACTTCCTATTACATTCACTTTGCTCACAATTAACAAAGTTTCTCACTCTTGGGAGTAGGCTTAGCAATCCCATGGGGTCCTCTTTGTGCCCATATTTGGTGCATCTAATCTCAATGATAGTATGGTTGACAATCTAATGCCAACTTTCCAAGTGCCACCAAAGTTTCAAACAATATCAATTGTCCAACATATCTAGGATAGCTAGAAAGGATATGCAAATAAGAAGGTAATGTATAAAGAATAAAAAGTGGGAGAACATGTATACATGGAAGTAAAACCAAAAAAGAGTGCATTCAGATTAGGAACTTGTGCTAAGTTGGCACCAAGGTTTTGTCCACAATTCGAGATATTAAATGGAGTTGCCTTGGTGGCCTACATCCTTGTGCTACCAAGCCATATAAAAGTGAATATTGTTTTACATGTCTCTTTATTGAAAATGTATGTTCATGATAGTTTTCACCTCATTGATTAAAATTTTCTACAAGTGGAATGAAGAGGAGAGTTGTAGGTTGAACCACTACAAGTATTAGATCATAGAGAAATTATGTTAGAGTCATTACCTACATTAAACTGCAATGGAAGCACTTCTAGTAGGAGGAGGCCACCTGAGGGATGGAGGGTAAAATGCTTACTCTTAAAACCAAGATAAATATATTAATGTCCCTAAAAGGTACTCTCCAAGTGACTATAGTAGAGATGTTGCAATGTAATGTTTATTTTGACTAAGCCAAATTACATAAAAGTAAAGTAAAAATAACCCTATAAAAATAAAATAATAATCAACAATGACCCATGGTATTGAGATGTCATGGTATTCCTTGGAATATAATCTATTTAAAAGTGTAAATTAAACAAGCTTTCTCTTTGGACGCCAATAAATTCCATCCCTTTGAGTGGGTGATAGCTCATCATTAAGATTGATCTAGGCCCCTTTAAATAAACTATATTCCATATAAATATCATAGGTATTTAGTACCTTGAGACATTGTTATATTTATTATTATTATTTTTATTTTATTTTGACCTAATTTAAAACTTACATTACATCACATTACTCTTGTTATTTAACTTATTTATTTGTTTATTTTTTAATGTAATTTAGAGGCAAAAATATCAAACATTACATATCTATTGTGCTCAAAAGACTTCTCTCCACACCATTATTAATAACATAATATATTGTTATTATCAATAATTATTATATTTATTCATATTCATTTTATAGTTTAATAACTTATTAAAAAAATGATTTTTTATTTAATAATTTATCATTAATTTATAGTATTTTAATAAATAATAGATATTCAAATATTAATAATAATTTTCAAGTTACTGTATTCATTATTTTAATAATTAATTTCATAATCATAATTAAAAAAAACAACAACCAATTCATAAAATTATGATGACATAATTTTTAGTGAAGAGAACCATCCAAATTGACAAAATAAAATCCTAAAAGGTTAAAGCTGATACCAAACAAGTTTTTTCAGTTGGTGTTATATAGTAATATAACTGTGGTGGTAGGATAGTTATTCCGTGACAGGTGAAAGGAATGTATACACATATTCATCTAATCACCGAAATGAATGATGAAATTATTTGTGAATGAATTCGTTTCACCTCGTCAAAACTGGGCTTCATCAAATTACAATTCCGATTCCGAGATAATGTTATTCACCATAATACTATTCAGTGTAAGTACAGTGATTATATTATTCACCATTATACTATTCACCATCTTACTATCTCCGAATCCTCATTGGATCAAGCCCATCTTAGTAGAGGCAATGCGAAGTCATTCGCAAATTAACTTCATGATTCATTTTATTGGTTAGATGAATTATTTTTGATTAAGGTTTTGAAAAGTGTAAGAGGGTGTTGGGTTTCTCTCTCAAAAAATAATTCTCTAAAATTCTTTTTTAGTAGCAATGATAATAACCAAAACATGAATTTTAATCAAATTTCTTAAAATTAATTATATTCATGCTAGATAAATAATTATTCAATGAATATTTATAACTTAAGAAATCACAAATATTAGCTAGAAAATGTAACATTTGGATAGACAAGTTAATTCCCCTGTAACAATTTTTCTAAGGTCAATAAGTATAGGCATAATGCATGACACAAGGGAGCATAGTAAGTTCAATTGGTTCAGCTACAATGGATAAATCAATGACAATTAAAATTAGGAAAATTATTGTAACCATAGTCCATAAAAGAATGGGGCTTTGGTATGACTAGTGCATGTGTCTCACTATCTCTATGTATTAACCTATAGAAGATATGGTGGGGTAGGCCACAATATTTAGGATATAGTACCCTTTTATACTAGATGTATTCTTGAAGCTTTAGGGAAGTGTGGGTAAGGAATTAATTAGCCTTGTAGCCTAGGGCATATGGGAGTTCATATATGAGGATGAGAAATTTGTGGAGTGGTCCATGAATGGAGAATGAACTATAATTGACACATTTATAAAATCATTACTACCAGAGAAACATAAAATCAAACTAAAATAAGAGAAAAATTTTCAAACAAAGTTTAACTTGACACATGATACATAGAAATGGGGTGACATTCCCATCTCAAGTGGACATGAACCATTTCTCCTACAAATATCAACATACAGAAACATAAAAGCAATTCAAAAGCAGGGAATTTAGAAACTGGTTGAAGAGTGCATTGTATTTAATTTTTTATCTTTTATTAGGGCATGCTTGAACAATATGCATATGCTAACAATTTGTGACTTGTCATATTATATATTGTTAGTGATTTCTAGAACATTAATGTGCAAGATGTGTGATTTGTAAAATGTGTTGTGTAATATGTGTGATCTCTCCCACTTTTAAGATGGTGACTCCATCCATCATAAGGCTCTCTCTGGTCACTGATGATGGATGGAGTCACCATCCAAAAAGTTGGATAGATCACACATTTTACATAGTATGATTCCTGAAATAACTAACAAGATGAAAAATTATTGAACTATCCAATCACTCAATATTATATATTGGTAGAAAATAAATTATTGAAAAAACATAAAAATCAAGAAGATGGATTATTATATATTGGTAGAAAATAAATTATTGAAAAAACATAAAAATCAAGAAGATGGATTATTATATATTGGTAGAAAATAAATTATTGAAAAAACATAAAATCAAGAAGATGGATTATTAGTGATTAAGACTTACAAATTACATGAATAACACTGAAAAAAATGAAAAAAAAACCCTTGGTGTATACTTATGGTATATTTTTTAACAAATCCCTTAGTCTATATTTGTAGAGTGTGGAAATAGTTATACAACAAAATAGAACAAAACACTCACTCTTGTTTCCATAAGAGATTTCTCACATTGATTTCCATAAAATAAAATGAAACCCTTACACTCTTTGCTAGTTGCTATGATTTCTGACCTAGTTACCATAGAGATTTCTTTCATTAAATAAAATAAGACTGTCACCCTAGCTTCTATAAAAATATGAAAACAAGATCCTCACACTAATTGCTAGTTTCTATAAAGATATCCAGCAATGTAACAAAATCCTAGTGTAAATTTCTACAACAAAACCCTGGCTACTAGAAAAATTTGTGGAATGCCTGAAATTAATGAAATCCCATATTATTAGAATGAACAAGGTTCTTTCTATAATTTTTTTCCAAGTGGCCTGGAATATTATATATCCTTTCAAGAAAAGTTTTATTGAATACTTTTCTTGAATCCTATTTTCTTTAGATGTTCTAAAGTTATAAAAAAACAAAAAAAAAAACAAAAAACCAAATAATTGTAGAAGTAACACTATATCTATGAAATAGAAAGTATTGGTAATTTGCTTTTTTTTTTAATATAGAAGTAACCTACAGTAATAACAAGTTAAAATAGAAAATGTTAGATTGTAATAAATGAAGAAACCTCAAATTCTAATAAATAAAGGAATATACCATGTTTATTTCCTAAACTTTTTTATATACCAACCATATCCAAAAACTATATCACCATAATACATGTGGGATAATGTAATTCCACCTTGTTATATAATAAATGTTTTAAATGGTATTTACTCCATGATGAATGTGGGATATACCTATTTGGCATAAAATTAAAGTTTGTTCTCACCTAATCTATACACTATTAATTTCCAAAGGAGCAAGTTAGAATTGTGTATGCACACTCAAAATAAGCTTAATTATATACTTTTATAGAAACTGACACATTATATAGCATGGAGGCATCAAAAACATTCCCTTATAAAAAATGATGTTAGTGAGTCACTAACTAATAACTACAACCTTTACCAATATGAATTACATATCCAAAGGTTAGCCTTCTCTTTTTCTTCCACTAATAGCTCAAGTATTATAACATATTAGACTATTTCCTATTATTGGGAACTAGAAAAACCAACAACATTCTTATAAAAATATTTCAAGAATTCATTTATATTGCCAAAAAATAATAGTTTCTATTTCAAGTCAACAAAAAAAACCATAGATGATAGTGTAAGCTGTGAGAGTGTTAGAGTGACATAAGGGACAAGGGGGTTGGTGATATTTTGTTGGTTGGTGATTATGAGAGAATTAAACATCACTCATGAACTAGTTGCCCCCCTTGATGGTAACATCAATTTCATATTTAGGTGGGTTTGATTGGGGCTTTTCTCAATCCATTTTGGGAATTTTTGAATTGTGCCACAAAATCTCAATGAGAGTTCTAATAAATATGCAACATAGTAATCCATTCACAAATGGGTCTATATTCTTAGATATATTACCAAAACTATCTCACTATGAACAATATGTAAGAATGAATCATGATATGGATAACACTTTGGTAGAATGGGTTTCTTGAATACAATCATAAATTGACCAAGCTATAAAATTTACTAAGTTCATATGAAAAATAAATGATAATTGGGAATTAATGGTTATCTAATGCAAATGGTTATTCCTTTTTATCATGGTGATGACTCCTTTTTCCAACATCAACCTCATGTTGGGATATTGTTTAACCAACTTCTCTCTCCTTTGGATTGTATCTTCTCTATATATTCTATAAATAAATAAAAGCACAAACACACACACACAAATAATATGAAAGGAACTAAGTGATGTTGTTGCAATGAAGAAGTTGAGTTAAGAATAGTCTTGGCTCCTTGTACATTAGTGGTCATGATATTTTTGTCCCCTTCTTTCTAAGTACTCTTAATTAATGTATATTTATTTTTTATACATAAAGTTGCCCTCCCCTCAAGAAAATATTTTTCTTAAAAACATAGGTAACCATGGATGTTGTTGACTAAAATGTTCACCTCTAATGGATTAATAAAAAATAATTCTCTAACACAATAAGCAAATTAAATTGATGATTTCTTACTTGGAAAATTGAACGAGTCTCTTGGAATAAAATAATAACTCCTCTCTTTGGAATAAAATAGTAAGTCTATAATTAATGGAATTGACTCTAAAAAATAATTCTCTAAAGCAATAAGTAAATTAAATTGAAAATCTATTACTTGGAAAATTGAACCCTCTCTTGGAATAAAATAATAACTCCTCTCTCGGAATAAAATAGTAACTTTATAATTAAGAGAATCTAAGTGTTGCTCACTAATTCAATGTATGAAAAGAGCTTAAGTCATTCTAATTAAAATTCACCTGTAACTCCCTCATTCAATTATATTTGTAAATCTAACCAAATATTCTCTCATCTCTAAGTGTAACTCTTCGCTCTACCAAATTTGAATTGTAAC
>APFE031124820.1:0-18831 GCA_000404065.3 Pinus taeda
AAAACATGATATTATAAACCCTAATATTATAAAACCTAATATTAAACCTTAATATTATAAACCTAAATTTTTGCTCAGATGTATATTTCAGAGCGTACTTTGGATCCTGCGATCGATCATCCTTGGCCACTTATTGGTAACCTGAAGATTTCAAGCTCCACTCCTTGATCCTAAGCGTTGTCTGTGCTCTCATCTTTATGCAACATGTGTCATTTTCGGGCATAGGGGTTGTTGTTTGTCATGAAAAGGGAATGTTGTTTTGGTTCGAGGAAAGCATGTCCGCATGAGTGTTTTTCAGCACATAGACATGTTTTATACTCACTTCACGTAATATTTCTGCAAAGGTTGTTGCATCAAGAAAAGTATGTCTTATGAATTCTGGATGGTCTACGTTATATCACTAAGTGTCCGTGTCCGATTACAATCAAGTCCTATTAATGTTTACATATGTCACGTTGATTTCACAATTAGCCATTTTCCCGAGCAACCTAGCCTCGTGGAGCTTTTTGGAACTATGAGATTTCCTTCTGCAACCATCAAGAATCCCCCCTTGCTTAGTAAAACCCTGCAGTGTGCAGAGATACCAACCTCCCTTGCCTGCTGAAACCCCGCAGCCCACAGAGACCCTAACCAACACTGCCATCCAAAAATGTGCAGAGAAGTCCACCTACACTGCACTCAGAAATTGCGCAAAGGTGTCCTCCTAGGACCCTTGTCCCGCAGTAGTTCCTTGAACCTAAAAACTATGTAATACTATCCAAGATGCCCTGTGCATTTTGCATGTAGAAACTATGTAGATGGGCCTCCGAGGGCCTCATCCCAACAAAAGTCACTGTCTGCTGAAATTACATAGATATACCTCTCAGTGACTTCAAGAAAAGGTGACATGTTGAAATTGCTTCTAAGGAGTTGAGCAGAAGGACCAAGGAACCAAGAAATGGAAAATATCAGGACTTCATGAAAACTCCGTCCGATGCATGATCATCTTGAGGGTAAGTGTGGTAAGTAAAGGACATCTTTCAAAGTACACTTGTTAGTAGAGTTTGCAGGATTGCTTATCATTGTCATATCATCTTGTCCTCAATAACATGCATGTGCGCAAACACGAAAGGTCATCTTATGTGTTTCTCCTACATGTCTTGCTTCTTTTCACTTGTTTGACGAACTGTCTTGATGGTTCGAGGTGTCTTATCATCAAGTCATGTTGAGTGTGTGTTTGCAAGGCCATACATGTATGAAGTCAATTTTTCAAACACTTAGTTATTTTTTCAAAACTTTGTTGACCGGACCACCTTCCAACAGTCGGACCTTTGTTGAGTTGCGTTGTGCACTTTCAACCCTCAGTGATCATGTACTGCTACCCAGAATTGCAAGAGCTTGAGGCTCTTTCTTAGGCAGTCTGCACTGCATAATCTCAAAATCGATTTAACTCAATGTCACCCGAAATAGCGCAGAAGTTTTCGAGAAAGCCATCTCAATTTGCATTTCCCGCAAGAAAATCAAACAAGCCTCTAGCTAGTCAACGAGAGAGTTTGACCAAGCATTCCCACTTCCGCTAACTAAAGAAAGTCCATAGAAATGTTGAGTAGACATCTGGTGCTTGTCACTTGACTGCCCTAAAGATTTGCGCAGTTTTTCCAACCAGTCACCTTGTTAGGTGACCTACTGCTCATCCAAAAAATTATACAATTTTCATGAGTAGTCTCCTAGGTTCCCAACATCCCGCTCAGCTCATAAATTGCACATGCATGTCCAGCAGGCTAGCCTCCCAACTCTGCACGGTTTTTTCTAGCAGCCTCCCACAGCTCGCTGCCAGCTCCCCAGAAAAATTGCGCAATTTTTGCCAGCAGACTCCCGCAGCCCGTTGTCAACTCCTCGAAGAAATTGCGCAGTTTCCACTACGAGTCTCCCTTTGGTGCTATAAACTATGTGGTTCTTGTATTAAAAAAGTGGAAAATTTTTGTGGTTTTTAATTGTTCTACAAATTTTGCAACACAATTTTTTTTTTTTTTTTTTTTTTTTCAAGCTTCTTTTCTTGACCCGCTTCTCACTGGTTCTGCAGGCACCACGGAGCTTGTGATCCTTCCTTAGTTCTGATACCAATTTATTGGAAAGCTAGAGAAACTAAACACACAAATTCACCCAAGACACACGAGCTGACTCTTCTAATGATCACACGAAACTTGATAATTACAATGAAACTGGTGAAGTGTATTTAACCTTTTTGACTAGTGACTCGCCTAAAATACCTTGACACGCAACCACACAACTAAAAGTCATCTATTACTTTACTTGACTTGACTCGACGCTCAACACTCAGTTAACTCACTCTCTAAATTTAACCAACTCCTAATGCGATAATAATTACCTTATTTTAATAATTATTGAAAATTTATAAACTACAAAACACAGTTAACAAATACCTAAACCTAAAAACTAAGCGCAATATAGCAATAAAAATAAAATGATAAAAATAATGATAATCATTTTTTTCAATGATCGTCCTTTATTGCTTCTTTCTTTTTAGTAGTATTATACCATATAAATAAATGCGGAAATTTTTTCAATAATTTCTTAACCTTTAGTAACATCTAATAAACCATGTTCATTTCACTACACATAACGACCATCCCTTTTCTATTATATAAATAATTAAAAAAAAAATCGAAATCCGTAACATTCATGACGTTTGATAAACCATATTCATTTTAGTGCACGTAACCATCATCGTCATAATTTTCAGAGTACATGAACAAAGAAACTCTCGTCATAATTTTCAGAGTACATGATCAAAGAAACTCTATGGCGTATTACCTGCGTTTAACTTATTAGATTTATTTATTATGACCGACAAATCACGTTGAACTAAATAAATGATAATAACATACACTAGAACATCCACATCAGCGTTATTAGGAGGCCATAATGGTTATATAATTATAATAATGGTTATAAAACTAACAGATTTATATCTATTTATAGTAATCACATTAGTAATTATGATGTATATATATTTTGTTAAGTAACAATTATTTCTGATTATTAATAACTAGATATATACTAACCACTATATTATTATATATCTATATTTATAATACTATATTATATAATAATAACAAGAATATTATATACATATTTATTTATTTATGATTATTATATTATATATTAAAATAATATTAAGTACTTAATAATATTTATTGATATATTACTAATAATATTTCGACCTATAATATAATTCATAATAACATATTACTGTTATATGTGAATTAATGTGGTTGAGTTGGCAACAACTACATTATATTTTAATGTGGTTGTGCTAACATAACTTTATTAAAAATATTAATGTGGTTGATATTTATATTAATATAAATATATATATCCATGTGTGTATTTGCTTATTTTACTCTCATTCACTTGGTTTTTTCTAGTTGTGATAGTGGTTTCAGCTTTGCCTTGCTATTTCTAGACAACCATGGTGTGATGGTGTTCTTTCATTTGGTGGAGCTTTGGATTGTCGAATGGTTTTGGAAATGGGTGAGGTGGTCTCAGGAAAATTCCCAAGGGTCTAGTAATCCCATGAGCCGTAATGTTGGGAGTGTGGTAAAGCATGAGAGTGGAGACAAAAAAAGTCCTCAAGGTATTGTTGAAGAAATCTAGAGGCATCCAAACTTGTTTAGGGCCTAGTGATCCCTTGACTGGTTTTGGCATGATTGCAGTAAAGCTTGGTAGTGTATTTTTTGTTTGTTTGTTTTTGCCTAGGAATCCCTTAAGTAATAATGAACGGATTATGGTAAAATTTTCTTGTGTAGGTTCTTCTTTCAAGCCTAGGAGTCCTTTGACTAGTTTTCGTGGCATTGCGGTAAATCCTGAGGAAGCCTTAGTTGTTTCATTATGAGTACCACATTCATGCTTGGAATATGGCACAGGGGTGATTGACTGGACACAATATTTGGTTCACCCCAATCTATGGTAGGGTGGTACTTCGAAGTCCCTGACTTGGTTGGATTTTTCCTATGTTAATAAGAGCTATTTTCGCTTTGGTATTTCATTAGTATTTATATGTATTATGTGGCTCCAATGGTTTTTCTATCATTATTATTATTATGGTTATAAGTTGGTTATAAGCATGTTTTCATAACAGATTCTAGTTATGGCTCTTATCATGTTTTGATTTCGATGAGTGGTTATTGGATGCATGACATAATAGATGTTATTGCAGCTATTTTGAGAGGAAGTTAGACCTTTTTGGTGATTGTCAAATAACTATGAGACTCCTATGTTTAGATATGAATTTATGACCTGTAGATTATATGTTCTCAATTTGTTTGATGAAGTGAATGTCATGGTTAGGCCTAGTTAGGTGAAGTCCTTGATTATATTTTTTTTTAAAGGATTTCTCCTTCTGTCATTTATTGTCTTGGAAAGTCTCATAATTTTATGGCCAGTGATTTGGAATCTAGTCCTAAATTGTGACACACAACTTGCAGTTGCAGGCTCGAAATTGAGAAATTGGGTATGCAGTCGATACCTTATAGGATTATGCATGCGACTGGAGGATTATAGTTGCATGGATGTAGGATTATTCATGCGCGTGGTAGCCTAGGTTCGTGAAAAAATAATCTATCTCAAGATCTAGCCACATGGAGTGGTTGTTTAGTTCCTGTTGGTCTTGTAGCTCTGGAGGAAGGTCAATAAAGTTTCAGTTTTTTTATTCCACTTCCTTAATAGTACTTACGATTTTGTGTCATGTTATAGTATCCCTCAGTTCATGTTTACCACGACAGGCTAGTGAAAGTGGATAAATGTGAGACGGTGATTATAAATGTTCAACCATTATACATTGTCTTTTGATGAAGAGTCAAAAACTAACACATAATACATTAAGATGGAATTCAAAAGTACCATTTCTAAATTACCTGTACTAACTATTTCTTTTGCATCATGTCTTTTCAAATATTCGCCACATTTCTCTTTCAAGCTTGAAAAACTACACAGAGAACATGGAAAAATACATAAAAAATCAAAAAATACTTTCACTAATTACGTGCAAAGCTACACAGAAAAACACAGACATGCAAAATATTATAATATTTCTGATTAGATAAGCCCAGATGTTTATGTCGCTAAAACTAAAATCTATGGAATTCCATATTTGTAGGAAAATTTTGGGAACTTTCACAAGAAAACTGTCCTTTTTATAGCCTATGCAAGGAAATAAAGAGATACAACTAACCTGGATAGCCTCGAATCGGGAGGATAACAAATGGCACAAGTATTTGATATAATACAAAGAAAAATATATCCGTCAAAGAATAGTATTTCCAATTTATGTGTCTAAATGATAATTCCTTTATGAAAAGTACAAATATATGTGAATATGCTATTTTTCTTATACGCTCATAGTTTTGTGATGTAAAACAGTGAGTGTGTGGTCCTTGTAACATTTTTTCGTCTCATTTCCTATGGGCCACATATGTTAAACAAGGGAGCCACTGCCGTAGCGATAGTCCCTGCCGGAGAGAGTTTTTACAGCGCCAAGCAAGTGCAAGTGCAGGAGATGGCTTGTGGAGCAGTCTCTGAGGACATCTCTGAAGCCTATAATTACTGCACGGTTTGAGAAAATGCATCATCAAGCAGAGGAATTGATGGCTACAAGGTCTGGTCAACAACCTATCGATGTGGATCTTCCAGCGTGCGCAGAATTCACAGAGCTTGCTTTAGAGGCAGAGAGGTTAAGAAGAGAATACTCCCATCATCTTCAATAGCTGCCATCCTTTAAAGCTTATGGTGGCCATTCAAAGCACTGATCCCTCGGACTTTCGAAATTTCAACCTAGCAATGTGGCTGTTGAAGAATTGTGAACCTTGTGGAGGGGATGAAAATGAAGCATTAATTAAACCTTGTGGAGGGGATGAAAATGAAGCATTAATTAAGCAGTACGTATCTGAGCAGGCGAGAGAGGCATGCATCAGTGTGTTTGGTTGACACTCTGAAGATGCTTTCCAAGCGCTTGTCCTCCATTATATAAACGAACAGGCCGAAGAAATTGTCACTGTCGTATGTTGTTGTTAGAATGATTGTTGTGCATGTTTAATGCCACTACATGTGGGATATAGGTTATTAGAATCTGACTGTTGTGCATGATATATAGGGCTTCAAATTTGATGGTCTGCGTACCACATCCAACAACATGGTCTATATTACTCACTATTCAAAGATACCAAACAGAAATACATTATTTGTATGTGTGATGATATAATTACAGGATACGAAGGACATAACATGTATTTAATTTTGAAATAGAACGATCAAGACATTTCTGACTTTATTTAGGTAATTCAGACTTTTACTAAATAGCTATGTTAGTTATATATATATATATATATATATATATATATATATTATATATATATATGTATGTATGTTATCGTTATGTTTAAATTACTATTATTATTATACTCTATTCCAACTTGTTATGGTATTTGTAATGTTCAGTTTTGTTGTTGATATTATGATTAAAACAGAGTAATATGCACGGCTAACGTTTCTTTTATATGATGTAAATGCTTGAAACATTAATTTTATTCTTCCTTGCCAATCGCCAATATTATTTATATAACTAAAATAATATTAGTATAAAATATAATATTGATGGATACGTTTGTATTTAGACTTTCATTTAAAACTTACTCATCATAATTACTCTTAAAACACATAAATTTTAAAATTAGAAAATATAAACAAAACACATAAATTTTAAAGATAATATAAACAAAATTCTTAAAAGATATAATATTAATGGATATATTTGTATTTAGACTTTTACTTAAAACGTACTCATCATAATTACTCTTAAAATACATAAACCTTAAAAATAAACTAATATAATTCTTAAAGTCCTCACCATTCCATCTCTAAATGGAATCTAATGTACTATTTAATCTAATGTGTTATAAGTGATACTAAAAACATTATACCAATATTAAAAAGAAATAAAAAACTTATACTTGGATTCTATGTATAAGTAAAATTTAAATATGTTAAGCAAATAATATAAACATTATATTAATATAAAAAATAAATTATATCAATTATATTTTTGTATTTAATTTTCACTTCAAACACTATACTTAGCTTTATGTACCAGTGAAGTCTAAAGGTATTATGCAAATAATATTAAAAATGATATTAATATAAAAAATAAATTTATATTAATAATATTTTTATATTTACTTCTAACCTAAAACACTCTAATCCTAGTTTTAATTATTATAAATATTAATAATAGGGTGAAACCTGCAGTGCTTTATCCTAATTATTATTCTAAATATTAATAATATGCGTGAAGCCCCGTGAATGTCGTGTTTTTTTAATATAATTATTAGTTTACCTTGGTTCCAAAAACTTGGTAACTTCATGTTAAAGCTCGCTGGATTCTATGTATAAGTAAAATTTAAATATGTTAAGCAAATAATATAAACATTATATTAATATAAAAAATAAATTATATCAATTATATTTTTGTATTTAATTTTCACTTCAAACACTATACTTAGCTTTATGTACCAGTGAAGTCTAAAGGTATTATGCAAATAATATTAAAAATGATATTAATATAAAAAATAAATTTATATTAATAATATTTTTATATTTAATTCTGACCTAAAACACTCTACTCCTAGTTTTAATTATTATAAATATTAATAATATGGGTGAAACAGTCAATGTTTTATCCTAATTATTATTCTAAATATTAATAATATGCGTGAACCGCTCTGAATGTCGTGTTTTTTAATATAATTATTAGTTTACCTTGGTTCAAAAACTGGGTAACTTCATGTTAAAGCTCGCAATTTTTTTTTATGTTTCCCTATAAAAAGATACTACCGACATTACAATGATGGCAAAAGAAATTATATGAATATTAAAAATAAAAACTTAAAACATATCAGGCTGCCTACCTCAAAGCCAACGAAGAAATGAAATGAATTCACCGTTAGTTCGGGTGGGATAAAAGTGGAAGCTGAATTCACCATTAAATCGATTAATTCATCGATTGTGAATTCCTGCATAGTAGATGCCTGCATTCTATGAAGATGAATGATGACCCCCTCATTAGTGCTTCATGAAGGCACAAAGGGGTCGTAGGAAATTGAGCACAAGAACATTTTACTAAGGTTTTAATAGACTAGTTTCAATGCAATGCAAGGGACACTTATCCTTGTCATTTACAATAACATCCTCACATCACCATCATTCAATCAACAAATCCCTTGTAGGTTGGGGGAAAGGGGGTTAGAGTTGCGAGACATAAAATTTAAACATCGATAAATCTGGCATGTTATCCATAACTATAATATCTTGATTGGATGTTTGACATACTAATATGATTTAACTTAAATCAATTTCTTCTAAGAGTAGGATTTCACACTCCTATTGTGTATTGATACTATTATACATAACAACCCCATGTTTGACCTATTCATGATCTCTAATTGGTTTTGCAAATTATTTTAATGTTGAATCAAGTTAATATGGAAATTTACAAAAAAAATGAATGTTGTTGGAGGCCTTGTAATAGAATACTTGCAAATTTAATGAAATGTGTGTTATTAGATGCATTGGTTTCAGTAGAGATATTGATTTCTAATCCTATTTGATTATTTGTGCTAGATGCATCGATTTCAGTGTAGATGTTGATTTCTAATCCTATTTGATTGTTTGCACTAGATGCATTGATTTTAGTGTAGATGTTAATTTTTGGTTTGATGCAACAAGATGTATGATGTACATTAATTTCAAAGTAATTAGGTCAATAGTGTGCATTGATTTCAGTATATACACATCTCTACCTCCTTCATCTATATCTCCATGTCCCATTGTCTCTCCTTCTTTATCTCTCTATCTCAACCCCTAAACATACACACTCTCTCTCCATATCTATCTATACATCTCTCCATCCCTTCCTTTGCCCTCCCTCTCTCTCTCTTCCCCTTCTCTCTCTCTCTAACATTTCTCTCTCAATATCTATATCTCTTCCTCCCTCCCTGTCTTTTCCTTCCTCTTCTTCCCTCTCTTCCCCCCATCTATATCTCTATCTCTCGTCTCTCCTCCTCGCCTCCAAAACATACACACTCTCTCTCAGTGTAAGCACATCAAGATTATTCAACCATAAATACAATACTTGAATTTTCATCATAAATAAAATATTTGCTTACCCAAAACGTTTGCTTCTTGAAACTATAAACTGTTTATAATTGGGTATATTCTTATTATTCCCATTCTCCATCATTCAACATTGTTAATTACTTTTCATTCAAACCAGGTAATAGAAAATAACTACCATTGAAAATTATAGCACTGCGCTGTCATTGAGTACAAATGTTATTGCAGTACCCAATCAATTCAGTATATTGAAGGGAAAACATATTTATTTTAAATTTATGGACCCCGCATGTATGGTTTAGAGGAAGGTCGAAGGTATGGTTCTGAAGAAGGCATCCTCTAATTAAAACAAACACACAAGCAAAACATGGCAATTATTGCAAAAACTGAGCGAAAGCAAAAGAGAAAACAGAGCTTGCCGGTAAACGAAAAATAATAAAATAAACCCAAGAGAGCGCTACCATTGACAACATTCAACCATAAGTAAATCAAAATATTCAACAAACAGAAACAAAATATTTAAAAAAACCCACAAAAATCCGGTCCCTTCTTTTCATTGCATGAGTTCTAGTTTCAGTTTTTCAGCTTTCTCTGCCGAAACGCATTCCAATACATTCCAATGAGATCAAATGAAGGAAAAACGTAAAAGGAGCCGAACTATACCATTATTTTGGGAGAAGTTTAACTTGGTCACAGTTTTATTTGGAAAATAATAGAAATTCTCATATGATTTTAATAAAAATTTGACCAATATTTTAGGAAATCTAAATTACAGTTATTAAACTTCAATATTTTAGATTTAGTGTAAATGAAAACAAAAAATTTACATTAATATTGAATATAAAAAAAAATAACATATCGAGCAGAAGAAACGAAATGAATTCTCCATTAGTTCGAGTGGCACAGACCTAAATTCATTTTTAAATCAATTAATTCATACATTGTGCGTTCAGTAAAAATGGCATTGCGCTACCATTGAGTACGAATAGTGCTGCACCACCAGAATCCATTGAAGATGAGCCATATTAGTTTTAAACAAGGCAAGAAAGCAAATAATAACCTGATTAGAGTTCTGTGTTGGTGTTCGTTGCCGTTGGTGTGGACCCCGCAAGTATGGTTCTGGATGTAATAAAAACAAGTATATAAGCAAAAGAACGCACTTACCGCAAAACAGAGGAAAACAGAAAACAAGCCAACCGGCAACAGCAAAAATAAAACTAAACGAGAGAAAGGATTACCATTCACATCTCTCACCCGCAAATAAATAAAGTTCAATTATCTGAGAAAAGCAAAATATTCAAAACCACAAAAATCTGGCCCATTTTTTACATTACAGAAAGTCCAGTTTTTCCATTTTCTTTGGATCACTTGTAAAAGAGGTACCCATTCTTATCATATCAAATGAAGTTTAAACGTAAAAATGACCCATTTTTTACATTACAGAAGGTCCAGTTTTTCCATTTTCTTTGGATCACTTGTAAAAGAGGTACCCATTCTTATCAGATCAAATGAAGTTTAAACATAAAAATGGCCCATTTTTTACATTACAGAAGGTCCAGTTTTTCCATTTCCTTTGGATCACTTGTAAAAGAGGTAACCATTCTTATCAGATCAAATGAAGTTTAAACGTAAAAATGAGCCGAACTGTACATTATTTATTAATATATAAATACGTAAATAAAATTATACAACGTTGCTTTTAAATTTGTAAAATTTTACTAATCAAACCAAAAAATAAAACGATTCTTTTTTGAGATACATTTTCTGCATTCTCTAAACACTCCTAATTATTAAATATGACTAGACTAGCCAGAATTCCATGAAACTAAACTGCAATTGAAATTATTCCCCTGAAACTAAATTGCAATTGAAATTAGGAATAATTATTCTTGATTCATTTGAAATCAGAAATAATTATTATTATCCATAATTACTTGTACTTCATTATTTGTAAAAGTAAAAAAAAACAATATTTTTAATATTTTATAAATGGTAATATGGTCATTTTATATCCTAAAAAAATTTGTAAACTCATTAACCGATTCAGTAAATCAAATAATAACCTGATCAGAGTTTAGTGTCAGCCTTGGTTGAGGCTAGAGAGGATCCCACTGGCTCTGTATGTAAATAGAAGAAAGTAGCGCTTAATTGAAACAAACAAAGAACAAAAAGTGGGCAATTACTGCACAACGGAACAAAAGAGAAAACAGGGCCCCGCAATGGAAAAACAAAAGTAAATTGCAAAAACGACTACCGTATGCCACATTTAATCAAGTTAGAGAAGCAAAAATGCATAATTGTGCCCATTCTTTTCATTGCGGGAGCTCCGGTTTTCTGCTTTCTCTGGATCGAAAGGCATCCCAATGAAGTATAAAAGAAAAAATGGGTTTATTAATTGGTTAGTTAAAATATTTTTGTTATTAAGAAATTATCAGTTCAATTCAATTTCTATTTAGAGTTCAAGTGTCATGGAATATCGATTGTCATCCACCTTTGTGAAACCAGATAGATACCGCTCCACTTCATCCCACTCTCCAGCCTGGACTTGATCTTCAAAATATTTCATGTTGAAGTAAAAGCCAGATTCTTGCTCTAGTATGCAGCATGTATATAGAACTTGGTATGAAAAATGTCTCCATCTAACAACTTACAGGTTGGAGCTTCAAAACTTTGGACACATTAATCTTATGCCAGAGATTGAAAATAATAGCAAACAGATATCTCTGTATTAATCCTATCTCCTCTTAAATAGATAACATCAATAGATAACAACAGAGAAAAGCATAGGTTTATATTCAGTTAATTGACATTCGCTTCAAAACCCTGCATTTTACTGCCGAAAAATAGCAAGTTTTGTTTATGTTCTTTTACCATATAAGTTTAGGTACAGGGTAGAAGAAATGAGAAAAGATGCGAAGCACATACCGATTTTGTTACAAAAGAGTTAAGAGTTGGTAAATGGTTGATTGCTTACTTATGGACTGTTTCTTTGAACTTCTCCTCATCAGAGAAACTGCAAGATTAGGAACACAAGCTCCCTGCTCAGGGACGACATCGACCCTGCTTCCCCAACTCGCTCGAGGGTTAAGATCTCTGAAGTGTAACCCCTTCCTCCTTAACTAGTTTATCGCAGGCAATATTCTATCAATCTTCTCTGTGGCCGAACGAGTACACAGAGGTGGAAGGCTCGTCGTAGGGTTTTTTTGTGCTTGTTATATAAGCTTTGACAGGGTTCCATACGCTGTGTAAGCTTGGGTGGTAAACACAGGCTCTGACAGGTGTTCAACATGCAAATGAACAAACGTCTAAATGTTGATGCTGTTAGCTTAGGTGCTGGCTAGTCTTGCCGCCCCAGAAAGAACTTAGGATAAATTAAGTTGTGCGCGGGGCTTAGGTGCTGGCTAGTCTTGCGGCCTTTGCGGCCTCAAGAACTTAGGATAAATTAAATTGTGCGTGCATCGAGCGAAGTGAGGTCGGCAATAGGAGGTTAAACCTAAAACTTTGGTTAAAGTTTTCTGGCGAGCAATCCCTCAGCATAAACTTTGGTTAAACAGTGAATAACCGGCAGAAATACATGGTCAACCCTCAATTTAATAGCCGGTCAACGTCCTATCGAATGCTATAGTCCCTGCTATGCCGGAGGCAGGGACTAATAAGTCCTAATTAGAGTGATTAATATTAATATGGACCGCCACTCACAACTTTCGACCTCTTTGTATAAAGAGGGGATTCCCCCTCTTTTCTATTTAATTTATTTATCTTTTATCAATCAGAATTGTTGTTATCTCCTTTTGATCTATCTTTTATCAATCAGAACTATTGTTATCTCTTTTATATGCTTTCTTCCCATCTTTTGATTAGTAGATGAAAATTGTATAATATGAATGTATTGGAAAGAAGACCTCATTTAGGTTTCAAATATTGAGTCTTTTAGAAGAATAATTATAGTTCATTACTTAAAACGACACTTACTTGTACAATAATTTTCAAGGTGGATGGTGAGGAGATGACTCACATATATTCAATGGTGGTAGATATCTATTTATATGGATGGGATAGATATTAAATGGTTTTATCTAGTCTTCAAAATGTCTCTAATTTCTCTTTATATTCTCATTTTTAAAAAAAAAATTAGGTTTCCATATTTTCCAATTTTTTCTAGTCTAGTTTTATGCTTGTTGATATTTTTTGATATTTTTGCTGATATTTTTTTATAAGACTCTTTCATGAACCTTGGTGAGATATGCCCTAAAAAAATATTTGCAACATGGGTTTAATCAACTTTCTTATTTAAGTTCCTAAACTTTCTTCTTGTTATTTATGTGCATTCCATTATAATATATTTTGTGTTTTTTTTTTAATTAATTTTTTGTTCTTATTTCAAACATTATTAGTAGCTTGTAGATCAAATAAGTTGTTATGCCTATTATTTTTTTTCCTCTTAGAGACATACAAACACCATCATTTATCCTACATATATTAATCTCAGCAAACCAGTCGACCATTGTTACCCAAGATGATGGAATATTAGTTACATAAGATATGAATTTATGCTCAAATCCACGAGCATTTTCTTGTCGAAAAAAGTGATAGACTTTGCTTCCTACGACTATAGATTGAATGACATGGGAACAAATAGTTGAACTAGTTGCTAAAGGTTTTGATCCTTCACTTCATTTTATTTGCCCAAACATATTACCTATGTAAACTAATTTCTATATCAAGTTCTATTTCTACTATTTTTTCTATAAGCTAAAGCAAAACACTTGATATTAGAAGACCATATAGAGGGTTCAAAAAAATGAAAACTACATGGGAAAGTATTAGTAAATATAGTTAAAATGGTACTGATGTGTTTTTCTTCTTATAAGTTATTTATAGTCACTCAATATTAAATTATCTCTAGTGATTAAAAAATGATATTTTCACCAAATAGATAGAAATTTGATTTATCCTATCCTTGCAGCTCCTAATTGAACCACAAGAGGGTGCTCAAAATCCAAATCGATTAACACATGGTGTATTTGTGCCTACAATAATGCATTGAAGCTAGGCACTAAATTTACTACATTGAATATGGACAATAGCATAAACTTATCGTATGTTACGAGAAAGATGAAATGATAATGAATGTGGATTAGGGAAAAAACAAGATAAGGAGCTAAAGTGTTTTTTCCCTTGAGGTAAAACACACAAGAACCTACCCCACTTTATTTATATATTATGTATATAAAATTGATAGTGGTTTCATTATGCAATGTCAAGATGGGAATGCGAACGAGTATTACGAAATGACTGTAGTGAGATTAAATTGAACTGGACTAACTGAAATTGAACTAGGACACTTGGATGGACAGATTTGACACCTAGAAAGTGGTTGAAATTAAATTCTCCAAAGAAAATCATGCAAGAAATTTTGATGTAGTCAGGGTCAAAAACCTGTCTTTATCCCATCAAACACTAATGCAGTGTAAACCTCATAACAAAGAGGGAAAATGTCAAAATGGAAAGGCTGAATTAATAATCATTCAATCGAATTGGTATCCCAGGGAAAGAAAACATGGTCACTAACTCCAAAACTATATCATTTTGAAATATTGAGTGCTGAAATCTCCTTGCTTATTGTTGAGAAACATTCTTGCTGCACCTCGCATGCAACACTACATTATGTTGAAAATAGAAACAAGAAATGCTAAAAATAGAAATTCTAAAAATAGCATTTCTATGGATAGCCACGGGGGCGTCACTGACAAACCAATATTATATCACGTGCGTTCATATTGGGGCATTAAAAATGGAAGAATCATAAAATAATATATTTGGCTTATAATGAGGGCCTAAAGGTTTTTAATATACAATACAACAATATATATAACCTAACATATTTTTTATACAATTTTTTAGCCAAGTGGAGGGAAAAATATTGGGCTACACGTCACCAGTGGAGAGAAAGAGTTGGAAAGGTTTCATTCACATTTCATTTTGGAGTTGAGCCTCTATGCAACCACTCTGCAACCCACCTACAACCCTAAGCCTCTCTGCTTTTGAACCCTAAGAGGAGCTGCATTTCTAATTTTGAACCAGATAGGACCACTCCTCAAATCCTCGCCCCGCCTATTTCTTGTTTGAACCTGTGTCCAACTACTCACTTAGACTACTTCTCTCTAACGAACACATCAACTGTGTCATAGTAGCAGGATTCTCCAACTGCAGTGAGCACATGAGCGAGATCTACAAATAACTTAAGTTACGAAAACCGCAAATACCTGGTAAGCAGGGAGGAGCACTTGGATGGAAGGATACTACTAAGAAAGGAAGGCAAGGCAGGATTTTGTCATTGTCGATCGATCCAAAAAATCAATATGAGGTGGGGATGATGAATGAAATGGATACTTAGTTACAGAAATAGATACAAAAGGAGACATGTTTCCATACTAGGTTGGTAGTGAGATTCATCGAGTTTAGTTTTGTCTGACCACCTTTCTGCCTTTCCAGCTTGAGTGTGAGTGAGACCTACTGCTTTCATTCAAATCTCTGAGCATGTTTTCTTGATTATACAACCAATATGCCATATTTTCACCCACCTAGCTACTCTCTCATTCTCATTCCGGAGGGAGTCCATAACCTAAAATTAATGTGTTCTGTCCAGCTATGGTAACCTTCATGATCAAGGATTTAAAAAATGATGGGTTCTACAAACACCCAACACAAACAGAGGAAGAGGTGAGGAGACAACTTGTGGAGTGAAACAAGCAGTATTAGCAGTTGATTCAAAGGAGTTGGCTTGTGGAGTGCAACAAGCGGTATTAGTAGTTGATTCAGAGGAGTTGGCTTGTGGAGTGCAACAAGCAGTATTAGTAGTTGATTCAAATTGTTGTTGATCATAGTGTTGTATTAGATTTTACCCAGTGAATCTCTATGATGAAAGAGAAATAGGGGTATAACCAGTTTCCCCTTTCATATCAATTTTTGATCCTGGGACCTATGGGTTATGAGCCCATTTCATTATCGGAAGCGTTATCTTTCACTTTTTCTTTAAAAAATCCAACCAACACATATATCAAAAATACACGGGAACAAGGAAATACAAAGGAAAAACCCCGCTGGAACACAAACCGGGATCTCAAAATTTATTTATCCGCGACTATAATTACTGTTGGGTCCATCTCTCGACCCACTGCCTTTCTACTGCGCTCTTCATTCTCCAATCGGTAATACCTTCGATCTTCGATCGTCGATCGACACTCTATGGGCCTATTGGAGTATTGGCCATCGCAATATCATAATTCCATTAACTGTTGGTGCTTAACCTTTGGGATATGTGATTAGCGACTAAATCACAACCATCGATCCTACAGTTGATTCGACAGTTGATGCTAAATTTCATATCGTCCTATCCACTATCCGTTAGTCCTTCACCTCCGCCTAATGCAATAAGAGATCAAATCTCCACTTTGGATACTCTTTCTGATCCAACGGTCCATGCTTAATCGCATGATCATGATTGCGTTATGTTTAGGTCCAGCTCCAATAACTTCCAAAGGATTTTTCCGATGCACTATTAAGATCTCTGTTCCGACGATTGGATCCAATCCATTGATCTATGAGATCTAATGGCCCCTGTGCATTCTCTCATCCATTCATCTTCACTTGGTCTCATTTGACTTTGATGTTTTCTGCGCTGTCCACGGGTTTCCTCTGCCATACTATGTTTACACACTACGACTCCATATCAAAATTAACTCGATATCTTTGGTTTATTATTCGATCGCCGTCGATCGTATAAGTGATCGATTGTTGATAGAAAATATACTAACAAGATTTAAGTCCTTAATGCATATATTCATAACAGAACTTGGAAAGGGCATAATACATAGATACACACAACTCACATATTTCTATTATACATATAGAGACTTCTATTACAACCTAAGGCGTTCTATCCTTAGGAACGAGTCTCCTTTGACTACATTTTAAATACTCTATATCTCACTCTATATTACTCTCTTTCTATCTTCATATCATCTATCTGTCTCATGATATATATAGAACACGCAGGTTCATGGTTTCCAGAAATATTGGATCAGATCACTGAAAGGATCCGATCAATCCTCACAAATCACTCAACTACCTTGAATTCTCTCTACATGCATACATATGTGGCATATTACATTTAATAAGTCTCCTTAAGACATTTATCCATGCCACCAAGCTAGCTCTATTTTAAACAAAATTTCCCCTGTTCATCTCTGATGTTCCACGTCTCCTCCTTGCTCCGCTTTGGATTCTGAATTTGATTAAGAGTGCCAGATGCTCCTTCATTAGAGTCTCGAGGCATAAAAATTTACGACCTCCAATCATATGCTTCTCCTTGTCTTTAGCAATTCTACCCACTCCTTAGTGGAACTGCTTTCATGATATTCTATGAGCTACACCCAACCTCTGCATTAACAGTCTTCCTCTGCTACATGATACCTCACCAAGCTCTCCTCACTCAGTCTTTTGGCATCCTTCTGGTTCTCTTCTTTGGTACCAATTAAGCACTCCTTGCTCTAGGTTGTTGCAAGTCTTCTCACCTTCTGTTGCCACTCTTTGCACGACAGTAAAGACCATAAACTCTTTGGCTTTAACGATTGTACCTCTTCTCCTTCTTCTTTCACTCTTCTTCTCGCACTCTTCTTCTCTCAGGAAATCCTTTCCCTACTCTAATACCACTTGATGAAAATAGAAACAGGGTTATAACTAATTTCCCCTTTCATATCAATTTTCAATCCTAGGACCTATGGGTTATCAACCCATTTCATTATCAGAAACATTATCCTTAACTTTTTCTTTAAAAAACCTAGCCAACACATATATTGAAAATACACGGGAAGAAGGGAAATATAAAGGAAAAACCCTGCCAGAACACAAAGCTATATCTCAAAATTTATTTACCTACGACTATAATTACCATCGGGTCCATCTCTCAGAGCACTGCCTTTCCACTACGCTCTCCATTCTCTGATTGAAAATACCTACGATCTCTGATCACCGATCGGCGCTCTGTCGGCTTATTAGAGTATCAGCCATCGTGATATTGTCATTCCATTAACCGTTGGAGCTTCACCTTTGCGATATGCGATTAGCGACTAAATCACAATCGTCGATCCTACAGTTGATCTGATGGTTGACTCTAAATTTCATGTCAGCCTATCCACTATCCACCAGTCCTTCACCTCGGTCTAATGTGATAAGCGATCAAATATCCACCGTGGATCCTCTTCCTGATCCAATGGTCCATGCTTAATCGCATGATCTCGATCGCATTATGTTTAGGTCTGGTTCCGATAACCTCCAAAGCCTTTCACCGATAAACTATTGAGATCTTGGTTCCGACGATTGGTGCATTCTCTCATCCATTCCTCTTCACTTGGTCTTGTTTGCCTTTGATGGATTCTACGCTTTTTGCAGGTTTCCTCTGCCATACTCTGTTTACAAACTACGATTCCATATCACAATTAACTCGATATCTTTGGTTGATTATTGGATTGCCATTGATCCTTTAAGTGATCGATGGCCGATCAACAATCTACTAAGAAGGTTTAAGTCCTTAATGCATATATTCATAACAGAACTTGGAAAGGGCATAATACACAGATACACACAACTCGCATATTTCTATTA
>APFE031124825.1:0-22548 GCA_000404065.3 Pinus taeda
AAAACTTGTATAAGTGAGCTTGTTTAATGCCACTTCACATAAATAAATTTCATTATAATAAATTAAGGTTTTGTGTGCAGATTGTTTAAATGCCACAACCTTTTATTTGATTTGAATCATATTGTTTAATCATGATCAAATCATTTAAATTTTTGTTTTAGATTAGAGAATAAGTTCACCAAACTGTTTAATCTTGGTAGAACATTATTAGATAGGTTAGAATAGAATAAATTTGTGTTTAAGCTTGGATTGATTAGTTCTTAATTACCTCTTAAGGGTGATTAATTTTTTTATTAATTAAAGATTTTATATGTTATAAGCTAAAGTCATAAAACGACAAATCATTTTGTCACCAAGTGCTAAGTGTCGAACACTATTGGATGGTGATCCGCTTCCTCACCCAGATCAATGGTAGGGAATCCATTTCGCACCCTCTTCCGCCATTTTGAAATAATAGTAGGGGGAGTGTCCGAAAATTGGTTTCATCCCACACGAGCCCCTCACAACGTGGCACCTCCTCCACACTTCATAACCCCAACCCGCCAATTTATGCTTACCACCCCCCCTCCAAAATTTGCTTATCCTTTCCCACACCTTATGTTATTACGCAAATAGTAACTCCCTTCCCGTGCCTACCATTCCCAATCATTACATGTCGTGTGTCATATTTGTTGCATTCTATCCTCTATCCATTTTTCCTGTCGTTATTGTTCTTCCTTCTACCATAAATGAAAATATTTCTATTCAGCACAACTTCCCATAACGGTTATCCATTCCCGGTTATAAATAAGCCCTTTATCCTCGTTATGCATTTTTCCCTAACTTGTCTTATATTCTAATTCACTAGTTTTCTAAGTTTCACTATTTCCTGTTTATGTTTTTCATCACAACTGAGCTTACCATCAGAGCGACAGACCTTTAGGTATCTTCATCCCTAACCTTATGTTATCTCTCCATCCTAATTCTGTAAATTATGGCTCTTAAAAGAAAATATCAGCCCTCTCCTAGTCAATCTTCATCACAGGAAAATCCCAAAGACTCTAATGCCCTAGACCTTGACCTCATTCCATTGGTTGACCAACTCTTCAAAATCACAGACACAGAGTGCGAATTTGATCTGTTTGAATTGCACCATTGGTTAAAGAAAAACTTATCCAGACTCTGAAGATGAAATCAACTTATGGGAATCCTTATTTCCTATGTATGTGTTTCCTCATACCCATCCCTTTCTTGATTTATTCATGTGGTGCCAAGCTAAGTATAATTGCTTACAGAGAACTGTGGTAGCTTAGAATGGAGACATTTTGATATCTATCACCCCTGAAACTATAAAAAAGATGCTTCTGATCCCTGAAAACAATTCCCTTAGTTTTTTCTCCACTGTTGTTTTAATGGACCTATACCATAAGCTCACCTCCCCCAAAAGAGCTCAAATTTTTTAGATCTTCCTCCTAGAAGATGTTGAACTTCCTAAAAATAACCCTCCCTATCCAGCATCCATGTTCCTTGAGAGAGATAAACACATCATTTCCCTAGTTTCTTTCTTGTTAGGCTATCAAACAGATCAATGGGTAGATGAATATATCCTAGGTTATCTATACATTTTCTCTAAAGAAAACAAACCTACTTTCACGTACAATTACAGTCAATTTTTGGTTGAAATTATGCATGAACAACTAATGAAAATACTAAAAGAGTGTTTAAATATTCCTCTATGTTAGTGCATATGACTATTTTTCAATAAGGGGATAGGTTACCTATTGTTTTACACAAGAAGAAAGTGAACAACACAAAGAAGAAATGCTCAAGTTGATCATTGAGCAAAATGTACAGATAAAGATAATGGAAGAGAAAATTGAGAAATTACTTAAAGAAAAAGAGGAATCTTCTCAACTAGCCATAGTTCCAATTATAGCTATACCTATTACAGTGTCAAGGACATCAGGGGAATCGACATCAGTAACAACAGAGTCTATATCAACAGCATGAGATTTGAACAAAGTCAGATAGGAGCTAACCTACCAGAAACAAGAGAATTAAATGCTTCACAAGAAATTTAAGAATCTGGAGACTCAAAAAATTAAAAACGACATTCTTTATGTTGAAGAGATGCAGAAGTCCCATAGATTGAACAGAAGGATAGAAGAGTTGTAAAGTGAGTCATTAATGGCTCAGACCTTTGCCAAGCCAAGGAAAATATTTTGGCAGATATCAGTTAGACAATAACTAAAATTTGGCCCTCCATACATATTATTTTTGAATAGGAAGAGTTGATAGATAGGTGCCAAACAACTATACAAGAAGCTAGAAAACTTATTAAGGATAAACCAAGTGAATCCATAAACATGATCAAAGTTCTAAATTCAAAAACCAGAGCCGATTTGAAGCAGATATAGATTGTGGACAATGTTGAAACTATTTTGGAGATTAACAAGGTTTTGTAGAAAAAGAATCACATGACTCAGTTGGAGACCAAGTGCCAAGCCTTAAAAATTGGTGTCCAAAGGTTTCATTTCAAGTTTAACTTACTCAACCAGAGAGGACTACCAGGATTAGTGGAACCTAATGATAGGTTGACCAGTTTGGAAGAATATTTTAAAAAGGTTTATTCAATTACAAGGAAACAAATGTTAAAGGCTTTATATTTTGATTTAACAATCAAGCATGAAATTATACACATTTTTGTTAATAAACCTACTTTTGAAAATTATACCAAGGTTGATGAAGTTTACAAGAAATATATTTATATTTCTATACCAATTCAAGACAGGTGGGATCACTTATGTGAAACTATCGAGTAACTTTCATCGCCAACTGACAAATAGCTGGGCAGCACTTTTGGGGACTAGATCATCAACAAATTCTTGAAAGATAGTGCCAACACTTAGCAGTTTTAAGATTGCTATAGTTTTGTACTATTTTCGTATTTTTGTTTAAAAAGGATCTATAAGATATTTTATTACTTTATAAATAACTCTTCCTTCAAGTTATTAATGGTTGAACCCTTGAATGAGCTTTCAAAGAAGAATTGTAATCGAGCTAGAGATTTGCTTCAAATTAATGAAAAGATTCTAAATTTGCCTCAAATAGTTTGTCTTCTTGTAATTTTTTCTTATGTGATTATTTCATTTTGTTTATCTTCATGTATTTAAGTCTTTATGCGGAAATATGGGTAAGAGCAAACTGAGTATGAGCCATTCTTAAATCCTCGGTGAAGTTATAAACAATAACTAGAGAATTGTTTATAAAATTGTATGTTATATAAACTCCTCTATATCAATAAATTGTCACACCCATCTGCATTATATTAAATATATTTTTTTGACCAGGAAAATGTTGTTTACCGACTTTCCATCTTATAATCAATTAAAAAATATGTTTGAATATTTAGTAAGTTATAATTCCTTTGACAGTGGTGGTGATAAGTTGTAAGAGGATAGCCAATTGTAAATAGTTAAGTGTGGGGGTCTATAAAAATGCCTGCAAGTAGTTCAATTTTACTAATCTCCTCTTCCTACAAGAACTATATTTACAGACATCCAGTTGTAAGTGATTTGTCAATTTGATTCAAATTCCCAATACCAACAATGTGTTGGAAGTTTATTTAACTGTGGAGAAGACAATTTGAACAATTCTTTTAGTGTTGAAAACCAAAAAAAGTTATTTATTATAAATATATATTACTTCTCGTCTTCAACAGTTTTTATCTTCCATCATACAAGAATTATAAATGCTTAGAAATAGATCTGGATGGGATATACAAGCACATGCTTCTGCTCAAGAAAAAGAAATATGCAACTTTGTTTGGAACAAATTTTGTCTAAAAGATCATTAGTCAAATAGTAATTCCAAGCTTTCAAGGATTTAATGAGCATATCTAGGCCAAATATCAACAGATTGGAATTAATCTAGATTGGAAAGAAACGATGATTATTCTCAGGAAATCCATTAGCAAAGGGTAGTTAATAGAATTTGAAGAGACAACTGACAAAAGACTTTGTAATTACAGATCTTAAAAGACAGACGGTTGTCAAGAGGTCAAAAAATGACAGCAGTTAAAATATCTTGGGCATTGAGTTCACCAAATCGATATTTACTGCAGATTATTCGATGCAAAACATCAGCATTTGGATTATTTCTACATCCATTATTTGAGGCAAAACATTAGCATTTAGATTATTTCTACATCCATTAAAGCAGGACACAATGGGCAAAATATTTTCAGAAACACAATCATCACTCAAGGACTATGAGGAGGCTAGTAGATTTTCAGGGAAGAGTATTCAATAGTTTCAGATTTCAACGAGAAGGATCAGCGTTAGTAAATTAGTTTCCATATTTTAAGACAAAGAATTTGCAAACAGTTCCAAATTTCTTGTAAACTATTTTTAGATTGTTTTATTTTTAGATAGTTGTTAGGATTTGATCCCTAAAAGCTTGTATGAAGGTTCAGCTTAATTTTTTCATATATATTATTTTATTTGTAAAAACAAGGGTTGGATTTTGATGTCAAGGCTCTTGCCCTTGTAATAGCTTCTATTATAGGATTTCTAATGAAAGCCTTCCGGCTCTAGTTTATGACAGAATTTGTGTTTCTAGTATGTCTTTCTAGTGTTTCCATAACTTGTTTTGTGCACATGTTCAAAGTATTATAGAAGATCTAGGTAAGAATAGATTGAGTTTCAATCTCTCTAAAATCCCAAACAAATTAATAATCATTTAAAAAGGCTAGTATATTAGATTATTTGTCTGAGTTAGCTCTTTGAATTGATTTTATTGTTTTTCCTTCTATATTCTCCTGAATATGTTTTGTTAGGTTGTTTTGTTAGGCTGTAGAAATATTCTACATGCATCCAAATTTCCCTAGTTGTTAAGTAGTTAGCTTGAATGCTAAATTATTAGGAATCTCCTTACATTGTTCTATCATAATTCTTGAAAAGCTAAGTCATTCTAGTGTGCTGGAAGCTGACACTTTGAGAAGGGACCTTATGAGAGAGTCCTTTAATCATGAATAGGGATTGTCATTGATCGCCAACCACCCCGAATTAAAACCATAAATCTAGCCATCATGCTTCAAATTTTGTTGTTCAATGACAAGTGAACAGCATTAAATAAATCCTCGTAAAAACTAAGGGAGCCCCCTCTAGTTCAAGGGCTGGCTTCAACCTAAAGGTTGGTTGAGTTGGTTTCCTGGCATATTTTTTGTAGCCAAGGATTACCTATGGGAAACAGGTACAATAGTAATCATGAGAATGTGTATCCATTGAAATTTGAATCAGAGTACATCTTCCTCTCTCCTTCCAAACTTCCGACGTGTTAAGTGGCTTCGATATGCCATGCCTAGTCATTACAGTTTCATAAGAAAAAGCCTTAGATTTTGTCTACACAGAATCACCCTTGAATTGTGAATCCACATCGACCTCGATAATGCTCCCTATACATTGAAATTTGAAAAATGAAAGATTCCAGCTCCATCTATTATTCCAAGTTTTCCACATGTTAAGTATCTTTGCTTTTCCTCAGCTAGTGATACATGTGCTTGAAATGTTCAACTACGAAATTCCCTTTGGATTTTTTTATTACATAATTCTTATAAACTGGAAATATAGATGGAAAAAAAATAATCATATAATTGCATTATTTTAATACAAATGTGAATTTAAATGTGATTAGTATACTGTATGTGACTTATGGCTTAGTATACTATAAAAAATACACACTCGTAATTTTCTAGTGCTACCATAAAATTCAATGTTTACCTCTCCTTAAATTAATATTAAAGTGAATGTTATACTGAATTTTAAATAATTCATTAGATTTGAATTACTTCATATCTAATGATGTTTAGATACCTTATATAATATTTAATATTTAAGAAGGTTATTATCATGTTGTTGAAAACTTGTAGATAAAATGTATATTTTAAATATAATAATTAGGAATATCTCATTAAGAGAATGTAATTATTTCATTTTAGTGAAATCTTCAATACTATTTGAAAAATAATTATATATATAAAATGATTTTCAATAATAAAAATTTATTACAAATATACTTTATATATAGACTTTTATATACAAATAGTACAATTTTGTATCTTAATTATTTACTTAAACTTTAAGTAGAAAAAATATATATTATTTACTAATAATATATAAATATAATTATATATATCATATTTAATCACAAAATTATAATCTAAAATTTAACATACCCCGGTAAACCTCAAATTCAAATGCACCGGAGTTAAAAAAAAAATTGATATAATTTATCCACAACTATCCAAATTACTAATCCAGATTCCTCCTCATTACCATTAGATAGAATCTTCATCATTACATAGAATAACTCTCAATAGAGGAATAATAATTTGCATAACCATTAACAAATATTGATGTAGTATATTAACATAAGTTGTATGATAAACCTTGCATAATCTTGCATCCATTTCATGATTCCCTTAACCAGATTAATTAACCACATGCTTTACATTATCCATTAAACATCACATGCTTTACATTACGCAATCACATCATTGAAATTGACATAATTTATCCACAAGTAACTATCCAAATTACTAATCTGGATTCCTCATTACCATTAGATAGAATCTTCATCATTACATAGAGTAACTCATAATAATTTGCATAATCATTAACAAATATTGTTGTAATATATTAACATAAGTTGTATGACAAACCTTGTATAACCTTGCATCCATTTCATGATTCCCTTAACTAGATTAATTAATCACATGTTTTACATTATGCATTGAACATCACATGCTTTACATTATGTAATCACATCATTGAACACCAATATACCTTGGAAACCCCATAGGGTGAAAACCAGCAAACATTTAAATTTTTTATTAAATGCTCATGAGAGTGTTTACCCCTCACTCAATGGCTTATAAGGATGGCTTATAAGGGAGTACATCCCTTATCCATGGTTATAAAATATTACAATGAAATATCATTAAAATACCACGTACCTAGCTAGAAATTATTACAATTGTCATGAAACCATTTACCCCCTTATCCATTGTTATAAAATATTACAATGAAATATCATTAAAATACCACGTCCCTAGCTAAAAACTATTACAATTGTCATGAAACCACTTACCCCTTATGGCATGATTGTTCCATCAGTGGACCATCGTGCAACTTGTACTCATCAGCATGAATCATTAGGTCTTATCTGCCACATTGTTAAACATAATTTGTGTTTGGCACAAATTACCATCCTTCCATGTCATTTTTGTCGCCAACAAGATTTGGTAACATGATTAGATAGAGTATTAATCAATCAACAATTAGTCTTTAAAAGTGATATTTTAACATCTATTCATGTGCATACGAGATGTAAATAAAATATCACAACATGCTCTTTTAACAAGGTGCATGTATACACAAATAATTATCATGTCAAAATAATTACCACGTTGCTATGATCATTCTTGCACCAGCACATGTTCATATCCAAAGAAACCATTGTAACCATTCATTTCAAAGAGAGATAGCCCCTTAGCTTCTTCTTTATACATGTAAAGAAGTAATATTTCATATAGACTTTAATATACAAATAGACTAATTTTGTATCTTAATTATTACTTAAAATTTAAGTAGAAAAATTATAGTATATCAATAATATATAATTATAATATAATAGATCATTTTTAATACAAAATTCTAATCCAAAATTGTAACATACCCGATAACCTCACATCAAAATGTATGGAGTTAAAAAAATTGACATAATTTATCCACAAGTAACCAACCAAATTACTAATACGAATTTCTCATTACCAAATCTTCATAATTACATAAAGTAACTCTCAATAGAGGAATAATAATATGCATAACCATTAACAAAGATTGTTGTAGTATATTAACATAATTTGTATGATAAACCTTGCATAACCTGCATCCATTTCATGATTCCCTTGACCAGATTAATTAATTACATGCTTTACATTATGAAATCACATCAAAACATGCTTTACATTATGCAATATACTATGGAAACCCCATAGGGTAAAAACCAAGAAACGGGAGTTAAAAAAAATTGACATAATTTATCCACAAATAACTATCCAAATTACTAATCCAAATTCATCATTACCATTAGATAGAATCTTCATCATTACATAAAGTAACTCTCAATAGTGGAATAATAATTTGCATAACCCTTAACAAATATTTTTGTAGCATATTAACATAAGTTGTATGATAAACCTTGCATAACCTTGCATCCATTTCATGATTCCCTTAACCAGATTAATTAATCACATGCTTTACATTATGCATTCACATCTTTGAACACCACTTAGTTTATATTACGCAATCGCATCAATATACCCTGGAAACCCCATAGGGTGAAAACCAGCAAACGTTCAATTTTTTTATTAAAAGTCCATGAGAGTGTTCACTTCTCACTTAATGGCTCATAAGGGAGTCCATCCCTTATCCATTGTTATAAAATATTAAAATGAAATATCATTAAAATACCACATACCTAGCTAAAAACTATTACAATTATCAGGAAACCATTTACCCACAAATCACCACTCTATATATCCTTGTGGCATGATTGTTCCATGAGTGGACCATCCTACAACTCATACTCATCAGCATGGATCATTAATTCTTATCTGCCACAATGTTAAAAATCATTTGTGTTTGGCACAAATTACAATCCTTTCATGTCATTGTTGTCATCAACAAAATGTAATAACATGATTGGATAGAGTATTAATCAATCAACAATTAGTCTTTAAAAGTGATATTTTAACATCTCGTCAACAAGAGCTTTGGTAACATGATTAGATAGAGTATTAATCAATCAGCAATTAGTCTTTAAAAATGATATTTAACATCTATTCATGTGTATACGAGATGTAAATAAAATATCACAACATGCTTCTTCTAACAACATTGTGCATATGTATAAATGAATAATTATCAAACATGTCAAAATAATTACCACGTTGCTATGATCATTCTCGCATCAGCACACCTTCATATCCAAATGAATCATTTCATTTAAAGGATACTAGCAACTTGGATAATTATCAAACATTTCAAACTAATTACCACGTTGCTATGATCATTCTCGCATCAACACACGTTCATACCCAAATGAATAATTTCATTTAAAGGATACTAACAACTTATCTTTGCTTTTCGTGCATGTAATTAAGCACATGTTCATACCTAAATGAATAATTTCATTTAAAGGATACTAGCAACTTATCTTTGCTTTTCATGCATGTAATTAGATAAAAACTTAATGAAAGAGAGCTAGACCCTTAGCTTCTTTTTTATGCATGTAAATAAGTAAATTTTCCAATACAATAAATATTATTATTATCGTGCAAGCAAATGCAAGTCCCTTTTCAAAAAACATCTTTCCCAAGATAGAGTTATTTACAAAATCTATTATATGCACAAAGACATTCGTTGCTCTAAAAAAACTAATAGTGCATTTATTGCAAGTAATTACTTGTTTTACTTTCGATGATCTAACATAATACTTATTCTTTTCTGAACATAAATCCATGTTTCTCTTTAAAAAATCTAACACAATATTTCCATTTTCATGCATGTAATCAACTATTGTTTCTATGTTTTTGCATATGTGTTCTTTTCACATAGTTTTTTTCAAGAACCCAACATAGCTTCTCTATCTTTTTATGCACAAAGTTCTTATGCATTTGTTTCCAAAAAAGTATCTTAACAAGGTTCTCATGCATTTGTTTTCAAGAAATTTTTAAAAAGGTATCAAAATCCCATTTTACTCTTTAAAAGAGCTAACACATTATTTCTATTTTCATGCATGTAATCAAATATTGTTTCTATCCCATGTTTCTCTTTAAAAAAACTAACACAATGTTTCTATTTTCATGCATGTAATCAACTATTGTTTCTAGGTTTCTGCATATGTGTTCTTTTCACATAGTTATTTTCAAGAACCCGACATAGCTTCTCTATATTTTTATGTACAAATTTCTTATGCATTTGTTTCCAAGAAAGTATCTTAACAAGGTTCTCATGCATTTGTTTTCAAAAAAGTATCATAACAAAGTTATCATGCATTTGTTTTCAAAAAAGTATCAAAATGATGTTGACATTTTATGCATTAAACCATGCAATTAAATCAAACTATCCAATATACAACACACAAATCATTTATCTTTTTACCTACCAAAACATGTAACTTTTGCAAACTCTTGCAAAGGATTAACACCATTGACTTATCTTTCACCCATAAGAAAAATATATTCTTTCCAAAATATTTACCAACACCATGGAAATATTTTTACCATGACTAAGCACAAAACCATTGTGTTCTTTTCACCACAAAATTTAGTATTCTAATTAAAAGGTCATAGTTGCTTATCTTTACTACATAAAGTAATTATTAAAACTACACATTTCAAAAGAAAATTTCACTTTCCAATTTAACTATCTTTTATTTTTCACCACCCATGAAAATATTTCACAAATTACCATTTTTAATCTTTATTCACTTCCAAGAAAATAACTTGGATTGTTATTATTTCATATTTAATCTTTATTCACTTCCAAGAAAATAACTTGGATTTGTGATGGGACCCAGCCCACGCTGTCGGGCTTTAACGCTTTTAACTCTCCACCTGTATGTCTACGTGTCTGTCTACACCGTTGATATTTTTCCCGCAGCTGTCTTCGGTAGCTGAGGAATTTAATGCTCGTAGTTATGGCTCCGTCCTTGCCTCTGTGTTGGTAGATAGTCTAACCCTAACTCCGCCTTCGCGATATTTCGGTCATTTGTTGTTTCACCTGGTGGGTTTCTGGAGCTCTGCGAAATGCATTCGTCTGTGGACTTATTGACAACCCCTGGTTCTGTAATGTGGTTCAAATGGCGATGGATTGTATTTCCTCTGGTTCTGTTTATGGCGGGGAATGCTTTGGTATTTCTGTTCAGTTGTTTTTGCTCTCACTGTACCTGTGCGCGTCTCTAATTGTTCGCTGTGGCCCTGGGTAAGTTCTGTTTGTCTTCTGTCCTGCTAGTAAGATTATGCATCCACGTTCTGGTATAGTCTGGTTTTGCTGGATTTCAACTGGTGGTTTCACTCCTGGTTCTGGTCTGATACCTGTTCCTTCTCTGTGTATGAAATTTGTGCCTCTGTTCTGGTTCTTGTCTATATTTTGGATGACCAACTCGTGGTTCCGAAAACTGGTGCTGCTTCGCTATCCGAGCAGGTTGATGGCAACGTGTGGAAGACTTTTAATTCAAGTAAGCTATCATTTCCCTGATTCAATCTCTAGTTTTCTGTCATTTAGAGTCTAATCCGCTTGCTCCTTTGGTCGTTCAGTTGGTTATGGCGTCTCTGGTTCTGGTTTGGCGGTCTCTCTTCACACGGCTTTCAGGTAACCCTTATTACCCTTTGCTTGTTTGTCTTTTCACATTGGTTATGGTTCAAATCGAGGGTTTCATACCCTGTGTTCAGCAAGCTCTAACATATGTTGTTGGTTTGATTGCAGGTCTCTCTCTGGGACCTAGAGGACGCACGGTTCGGCCTTCAACTATATTTGACAATCCAAAAATCCTGGGTAGGCCTGGAACCTTTGCACATATGTTGTTTCTGATAGGTCGTAGGTCGAGTCGGGTAATGGGTTTATCTGTGTGTACTCGTATGAGATGTTTCTCATCTATGCTGCAGCTCTTTTGGTTTTGCTTCCATTTAATAGTCCAACCCTTACGAGGGTTTCGTCACCTGTGTATTTTGTATCAAACCCTAATGAGGGTTTTGTCCCTTCACACCCTGTCTAGGGTATTGGGTGTATTCGGCTCTGGTTTCGATAGCGATTTTTTTTCTGTGTATAGAGTGTTGTGATAGTTTTGAAAACGATACTGTATGTAACCCTTAAGGGTCTGCTACCGTCCAATTCCTTTTTTGACTGTGTATTATTATATGGACTGTACTATAACTGTGTTTGAATGAAATATGAGAAAGAGTTCTATTTTGTGTACCTGTACATTTGATTCCTTGTGATGCTCTGTCGCTGTTATGTGGTTCTCGTACTTAGTCGTTAACTTGTATGTTGATATTGGACTGTGGCCGCCTTCTTTGAATTATAATTCTGTTTGCTAGTCGACAGGGGTTTCGAACTTCGCTTGATTATACTTCGTTACAATTTAATTTACAGTAGCATAAAATGATAATGCTCGTATGTGGGAGATTGTTCAATAATTTAGAAAGAAAATAACAAAATGAAAGATGGACAGTTTCTATAGGTACTTGAATGCTCTGCTTTGTTTTATTATTTAGTTTTTCAACTCTTATTGTACTTGAAAATAAAAAGACCCTTCTTTTCCATCATTGTCTTGCTTTTATAGCCTCTTGTACAGTTAAGGCTTTCAGTTTGCCTGTCTGTTACAAAAACAGTTATGTATTCTGTTCTTACTTTTAAAATGCAACTGTTTAGATAATTAAAAGGTTTATAAAAGCAACCAATTGTTATTTTCCTAACTCACCTAAACTAACCTTCTCTTGACAATAAAACCAATTAATAAACTTAAGTGTAAAGAGCTGGAAAGTAAATCTCCTAACTACCTCTGACCTGTAAAAATAAAAATAACAATAAAAGAAAAATTATTTCCAGCAGGATCCGACAACTTTGGTGTCCTGCTCGTGAACCTGTTCGGGGTCTATCTGCTTCATCATTGGGAGCTGGATGCTCCTGCAACAGGCTCCCGGGGTGAGAAAAGATCATGGCTCCTGTTCATGAGTTCTGCCACTATTGTCCCTGTTCGTTCAATCTGCCTGGCGTCAAGCCATGAGCTGTCCTCGATTGGACGGTTCTTCCACTTGACCAGGTACTGAAAATAATTCTTCTGCCGAGTACGTCTAACTACCTGAGTTTTGAGGATGCCTTCGATCTCAGGGGGTTGGACATAAGGCATATGTTTCTTCCAACTGTCTCTGTCTTCCTATGTGTGCCGCGTGGATTGTCCTGATTCATCTGTCTTTTCTTCCAATAGTTCGCCTGAATATGGAAACAAATCTGCCACATTGAAAATAGGTGATATGCCTATTCCAGGTGGTAGCTGGATTTCGTAGGCATTCGCTGAAAACTTCCGCAAGATTTTGCAAGGTCCTATTTTCTTGAATTTTAATTTGTTGTACGTACCTCTAGGAAACCGCTCCTTGAGTAAGTGTACCAGAACTTCATCCCCTACCTCAAAATGGACTTCTCGCCTCCTCAGATCTGCGTGTGCCTTATACTTCAAGCTACTGTCCTGTAGCTTTGCCTTGACTTGTTCATGCAAATCTCGCATAGCATTCGCAAAATCCTCGCCATCCGCACTCCGCCGTTCTTGTAAAGCAAGGTCCCGAAGTTCATGCACTCCTCGTGGGTGCATTCCATAAAGAATCTGGAAAGGACTGAGACCTGTGCTACGATTCGGTGAATCGTTGTAAGCAAACTCTGCTTGTGCCAGCACTTGGTCCCACATTCTAGAATTTTCTCCGACCAAGTTGCGTAACAGATTTCCTAGACTTCTGTTCACAACTTCTGTTTGTCCATCGGTCTGCGGATGGTAAGCAGAACTGTAGCTTAATTGGGTATTCATTTTCTTCCATAAGGTTCGCCAAGAAATGTCCAGTGAACTTTACATCCCTGTCTGATAGGATGGTTGTGGGTAAACCATGTAATCGGACAATCTCGTTAAAAACAAGTGAGCCACATAAGTAGCATCACTGGTTTTCCGACAAGGTACAAAATGTGCCATTTTCGAGAAACAGTCTACCATCACCATTACCGAATCATATCCTTTCTGTGTCTTAGGCAATCCCAATACAAAATCTAAACTCACAGAATCCCAAGGCCTGCCTGGAATAGGTAATGGCGTGTACAGTCCTGTGTTCTGGCTGTGTCCTTTTGCTAATTGACACACCTTGCACTTAGTCACAAAACGTTGTACGTCCCGTCTCATTTTCGGCCAAAAGTAAAAGTGACTAAGCTGTTCCAAAGTCTTGTCAATCCCAAAATGTCCAGCCAATCCCCCACTGTGTTTTTCTCGAATGATATTCTCCCTCATTGAACAGCTAGGGATACACAATTGTCCTCCCTTGAAAAGTAATTTCTCCTGTATATTATAGTCCACCCAAGGACTGTTTCCTCTTATTAAAGGATTTTGGCATGCTTCGTAAGCCTCTCTAAAATCTGGGTCTGTCTTATATAGATCCCGCAAATGTTCGAATCCCAAAACCTGCACAGTGCTTTCCTGCAATAACAAAGCTTTTCTACTCAACGCATCAGCTACCTTGTTCGCTTGCCCGCTGATATGTTTCAGCACAAAATTAAAACTTTGTAGGTACTCCACCCATTTAGCGTGCTTATGATTAAGTTTATGCTGCTACATTACATACTGTAATGCAGAATTATCTTAGAACAGCACGAACTCGTTTCCCAGCAAGTAGTGCCTCCAATGTCTTAGTGCCTGTACTACTGCGTAAAATTCCTTATCGTAGGAGGAGTACTTCTGTCTACTTTCATTCAATTTTTCACTGAAAAACGCCACGGGTCTGTCCTCTTGGCTGAGCACAGCCCCAATTGCTATCCCACTTGCATCACAACGTACCTGAAATAGTTTTTGAAAATATGGTAGCCTAAGGATTGGTCTCTCCGTTATTTTCTTCTTCAGTAGCTGAAATCTCTTTTCTGCCGCTTTTGTCCATCGAAAAGGCTGGCTGGCCTTTTTGATGGTCTCCAACATAGGAGCACAGATCCTGCTAAAATCTCTAATAAACTTTCTGTAAAAACTTGCTAATCCATGAAAACTCCTTACCTCGAACAAATTCTTGGGTGACTGCCAATTCACGATTGCTGTCACTTTCTCTGGATCCATTTTCAATTCATTCTCTGCTATCACGAACCCCAAATAAATCAGCTCCTTCTGCAAAAATGTACACTTCTTCAAATTAATCAATAATTTATTCTGTTGTAGCTTCTCAAGCACTTTTCGTACATGCCGGAGGTGTTCTTCACGTGTCTTACTGAAAATCAGTATGTCGTCCAAATAAACAATTACAAATTTCCCTATGTATTCCTTTAGCATCTCATTCATGAGTCGCATGAAAGTGCTGGGAGCATTACTTAAACCGAATGGCATGACCAGCCATTCATATAAGCCTTCATTCGTTTTAAAAGCCGTCTTCCATTCGTCTCCCTCACGTATCCGTATTTGATGGTATCCACTTTTCAAATCTATTTTGGAAAAATAAGCCGCCCCACTCAAACAGTCCATCATATCATCCATGCGCGGTAACGAAAACCTGTACCGTATGGTGATTTTGTTGATGGCTCTGGAATCAGTGCACATCTGCCACTCTCCTCCCTTTTTGGGGGCGAGAACTGTCGGTACAGCACACGGGCTCAAACTTTCTCTGATTAACCCCTTATCCAATAGCTCATGCACCTGCTTTCTAATTTCTTCGTTATCTTTGGGGCTCATTCTATAAGCTTCCTTATTCGGTAAGCTGGCTCCTGGTATGAAATCAATATGGTGGCTAATGCTCCTCTTGGGTGGTAGCTTATCCAGCAAGTCATCTACTACTATATCTGCAAACTCCTCTAACATCTGTTGTATTTCTATAGGCAAATCTATGATTTCTGTGTGCAACACAACTGTCCTAGCTCTCCTTACTACAGCAAAATTCATCTCACTACTTTCAACCTGTTTCAAAAATTGTTTTCCGTTTACAAGTAACGCCTTTGGTTCATTTCCTTCAACTGCCTCTTTCTCCTCTTTGATGGGTACAAGGGTATGTTTAACCCCATCTTTTTCAAACTTATAACAATTCAAAACCCCATCATGTATCACTTTCCTATCATATTGCCAAGGTCTGCCCAACAAAATGTGGCACACGTCCATTGGCATAATGTCGCAAACAATTCTGTCCTTATAACGCCCAATCTGGAATTCCACTTCACTCTGTTCATCCACCAGCAACTGGTGTCCTTTCTGTAACCACGACACTCGATATGGGGTGGGGTGTTTCAGACGTTTCAACCCCAATTTTTCAACCATCTCGACTGACACTAGATTGTCAGTACTCCCGCTATCAATTATCATTTTGCAGCACTTACCTTGTGCTTTACAAATTGTTCTGAACAGAGCCTTCCGTTATGTCTGTTCAATACTTTCAGCAACTGGCTTCACCAACACCTTATGCAATACTAGAGCTTCCCCTGTTTCTGGGGCATTTTCTACCTCTTGAGGAGGTGCTGCTACTTCCTCTGGCTGTGCCATATAGGCACCTCTTTGTCCAGTAGTATCTGTCTCTGGGCACTCAAAAGAGCGGTGCCTCCACTTGTGGCATCTATAACACTCGTATCCGGTTCCCCTTCTGCGACCAGTTCCTCTACCACGTTGAAATGATCTGCCACCCCTCATTCCATCTCCTTTCTCCGCTGTTCCCGAAGTCTTTGAACTGCTAGCTTCCTCGTTGTTGCTGGTAGTTCGACCCCTACCATAGGACTGGCCTCTTCCTCTGTTAGACCCACGTCCTCTCCGAGTGTTCTGTCTTCAGTTAAGCTTTTCTTCCGCTTTAACTGCACTCTGATATGCCTCCTCTGTATTGTTGGGAGACAAAATACTTATCTCATCTAAAATTTCCATCCTCAGCCCATTCACATATCTCGCTGTCCTTTTTGCTATATCCTCTGTATATCCTGCTCGTAAATTTACTCGGTAAAATTTCTCTGTATATTCCTTTACCGTCAGACCCCTTTGTCTCAAGTTCTGAACTTGTCTATGCAGCACAATCTGGTAATCTCTTGGTAGAAATCTGCCTTTCAATTTAGCTACCATCCTTGCCCAGGTCTTTATCGGAGGCTTGTTCAGCCTTTTCCTCTCATTCTGGACACTGTCCCACCACAGTGTGGCGTGTCCCTTCAACTTCGTTGCTGCAAACTTGACCCTACGGTCTTCACTAATTTATTCGCATTCAAAGTACTTGTCCATCTCACTGATCCAATCTAAGACTACATCAATCGATAAATTGCCATCATAAGTCGGTAACTCTGGTTTTGGTTTACTATTTGACAATAACACAGACTTCAACAGTCTTACTTCTGGTGTGTCACCGTCATCTCCTCTTGCTGGTGCTCCCACTTCTTCATCACTCACGTCCCCTAATTCCGAATCTCTCCTTCTGCCTGCCTCTACTGCTTCTAATCGAGTAGTAAGAACTCTAAGTTCTTCCCTCAACGCCTCGTCTGCCATCCTTCGGGCACCTCTGCCTCGTCCTCGTCTGCCTATATCCATTTCTCTCAGATCTCTTCAGCTCAACTGCTCTGATACCACTCTGATGGGACCCAGCCCACGCTGTCGGGCTTTAACGCTTTTAACTCTCCACCTGTATGTCTACGTGTCTGTCTACACCGTTTATATTTTTCCCACACCTGTCTTCGGTAGCTGAGGAATTTAATGCTCGTAGTTATGGCTCCGTCCTTGCCTCGGTGTTGGTAGATAGTCTAACCCTAACTCCGCCTTCACGATATTTCGGTCATTTGTTGTTTCACTTGGTGGGTTTCTGGAGCTCTGCGAAATGCATTCATCTGTGGACTTGTTGACAACCCCTGGTTCTGTAATGTGGTTCAAATGGCGACGGATTGTATTTCCTCTGGTTCTGTTTATGGCGGGGGATGCTTTGGTATTTCTGTTCAGTTGTTTTTGCTCTCATTGTACCTGTGCGCGTCTCTAATTGTTCGTTGTGGCCCTGGGTAAGTTCTGTTTGTCTTCTGTCCTGCTAGTAAGATTATGCATCCACGTTCTGGTACAGTCTGGTTTTGCTGGATTTCAACCGGTGGTTTCGCTCCTGGTTCTGGTCTAATACCTGTTCCTTCTCTGTGTATGAAATTTGTGCCTCTGTTCTGGTTCTTGTCTATATTTTGGATGACCAACTCGTGGTTCCGAAAACTGGTGCTGCTTCGCTGTCCGAGCAGGTTGATGGCAACGCGTGGAAGACTTTTAATTCAGGTAAGCTATCGTTTCCCTGATTCAATCTCTAGTTTTCTGTCATTTAGAGTCTAATCCGCTTGCTCCTCTGGTCGTTCAGTTGGTTATGGTGTCTCTGGTTCCGGTTTGGCGGTCTCTCTTCACACGGCTTTCAGGTAACCCTTATTACCCTTTGCTTGTTTGTCTTTTCACATTGGTTATGGTTCAAATCGAGGGTTTCATACCCTGTGTTCAGCAAGCTCTAACATATGTTGTTGGTTTGATTGCAGGTCTCTCTCTGGGACCTAGAGGACGCATGGTTCGGCCTTCAACTATATTTGATAATCCAAAAATCCTGGGTAGGCTTGGAACCTTTGCACATATGTTGTTTCTGATAGGTCGTAGGTCGAGTCGGGTAATGGGTTTGCCTGTGTGTACTCGTATGAGATGTTTCTCATCTACGCTGCGGCTCTTTTGGTTTTGCTTCCGTTTAACAGTCCAACCCTTACGAGGGTTTCGTCACCTGTGTATTTGGTATCAAACCCTAACAAGGGTTTTGTCCCTTCACACCCTGTCTAGGGTATTGGGTGTATTCGGCTCTGGTTTCGATAGCGATTTTTTTTCTGTGTATAGAGTGCTGTGATAGTTTTGAAAACGATATTGTATGTAACCCTTAAGGGTCTGCTACCGTCCGATTCCTTTTTTGACTGTGTATTATTATATGGACTGTACTATAACTGTGTTTGAATGAAATATGAGAAAGAGTTCTATTTTGTGTACCTGTACATTCGATTCCTTGTGATGCTCTGTTGCTGTTATGTGGTTCTCGTACTTAGTCGGTAACTTGTATGTTGATATTGGACTGTGGCCGCCTTCTTTGAATTATAATTCTATCTGCTGGTCGACAGGGGTTTCGAACTTCGCTTGATTATACTTCGTTACAATTTAATTTACAGTAGCATAAAATGATAATGCTCGTATGTGGGAGATTGTTCAATAATTTAGAAAGAAAATAACAAAATGAAAGATGGACAGTTTCTGTAGGTACTTGAATGCTCTGCTTTGTTTTATTATTTAGTTTTTCAACTCTTATTGTACTTGAAAACAAAAAGACCCTTCCTTTCCATCATTGTCTTGCTTTTATAGCCTCTTGTACAGTTAAGGCTTTCAGTTTGTCTGTCTGTTACAAAAACAGTTATGTATTCTGTTCTTACTTTTAAAATGCAACTGTTCAAATAATTAAAAGGTTTATAAAAGCAACCAATTGTTATTTTCCTAACTCACCTAAACTAACCTTCTCTTGACAATAAAACCAATTAATAAACTTAAGTGTAAAGAGCTGGAAAGTAAATCTCCTAACTGCCTCTAACCTGTAAAAATAAAAATAACAATAAAAGAAAAATTATTTCCAGCAGGATCCGACAACTTTGGTGTCCTGCTCGTGAACTTGTTCGGGGTCTATCTGCTTCATCATTCGGAGCTGGATGCTCCTGCATCAATTTGTCATTATTTCATACACAGTATGAAATCCCTTTTTAAAAAGAATGTGCATATTATCTGTTCTTACATAAAATTCATATGCAATGTTATATAAAGACAAGCAAGGTAATAAAAATATTTATCTACATGTAGTAATATATTTTCTTTACTAAACAAATATATATAATAACAATATTTATCTACATGTAGTAATATATTTTCTTTATCCCTTTTTAAGAAAAAGGGTGCATCTTATTTGTTCTTACATAAAATGCATATAAAATGCATATGCAATATTAAGGCATATGCAATGCTATATAAAAACTATACAATATTAATGCATATGCAATGTTATATAAAAACAGCAAGGTTACTTGCAAATATAATAAAAATCTTTATCTAATTGCTAGCAATATTATATTTTTTACTAATAAATTTTAATTCTTTACTAAACAAATATATTTTTTTATATAAAAACTAACAATATTAATGATATGCAATGTCTATAAAACCAACAAGGTACTTATGCAAAATATAATAAAAAAATTTATCTACATTGTATAATATATATATTTTTTACTAAATAATTTATAATTTTACAAAAAATATATAAAAAATAACAATATTTATCTACATGTAGTTGACGTTTGTGTAAGCACAAATTCCAAAGCATCTTCAGTTATCTTCCATTCCAAGAAAATGACAAATCTACTTAGTTTTCAACACACAAGATTCACATGTAATCTTTGTAATAAAATTGACACATTTAGTTAGATTTTGTGCAAGACAAATCTACTTGGTTTTCAACACACAAGATTCACATGTAATCTTTGTAATAAAATCTACACATTTACTTAGATTTTGTGCAAGAATATTCATATCACATCTTTTCCTTTTCAAGAAATAGAATGTAAATAAAATGTATATTTTATTTAGTTAGATTTTGTGCAAGACAAATCTACTTGGTTTTCAACACACAAGATTCACATGTAATCTTTGTAATAAAATCTACACATTTACTTAGAACAAATCTACTTGGTTTTCAACACACAAGATTCACATGTAATCTTTGTAATAAAATCTACACATTTACTTAGATTTTGTGCAAGAATATTCATATCACATCTTTTCCTTTTCAAGAAATAGAATGTAAATAAAATGTATATTTATATTTTATCGTTCGTCTTCCATTCAAGAAAATGACAAATCTACTTAGTTTTTAACACACAAGATTCACATTCACATGTAATCTTTGTAATAAAATCTACACATTTATCTACATGTAATAATATATTTTCTTTACTAAAAAAATGGTATGAGTTTTTTTTAAGCACAAATTCTAGAGCATATTCACTTACCTTCCATTCCAAGAAAATGACAAATCTACTTAGTTTTTAACACACAAGATTCACATGTAATCTTTATAATAAAATCTACACATTTACTTAAATTTTGTGTGCAAGAATATTCATATCACATCTTTCCATTCTAAGAAAATGACAAATCTACTTAGTTTTCAACACAAAAGATTCACATGTAATCTTTGTAATAAAATCTACACATTTACTTAGATTTTGTGTGCAAAAATATTCATATCACATCTTTTCATTGCAAGAAAATGACAAATCTACTTAGTTTTTAACACACAAGATTCACATGTAATCTTTGTAATAAAATCTACACATTTACTTAGATTTTGTGTGCAAGAATATTCATATCACATCTTTTCCTTTTCAAGAAATAGAATGTAAATAAAATGTATACTTATATTTCTCTATGACTGTAATATATTTTTAATACACACTCATAAAAAATATTCTTTGTTCTTTTCCTTTTCAAGACATAGAATGTAACTAAAATGTATACTTATATTTATTAATACACACTCATAAAAATTGTTCTTTTCCTTTTCAAGAAATAGAATGTAAATAAAATGTATACTTATATTTCTAAGTGTGAGATATTTTTAATATCACTTATGAAAAATCTACTTAGTTTTTAACACACAAAATTCACATGTAATCTTTGTAATTAAATCTACACATTATTCCAAGAAAATGACAAATCTACTTAGTTTTTAACACACAAGATTCACATGTAATTTTTGTAATAAAATCTACACATTTACTTAGATTTTGTTATCACTTATCTTCCATTCCAAGAAAATGACAAAACTACTTAGTTTTTAACACACAATATTCACATGTAATCTTTGTAATAAAATCTACGCATTTACTTAGATTTTGTGTGCAAGAATATTCATATGGCATCTTTTCCTTTGTGAGATATTTTTAATACACACTCATAAAAATTGTTCTTTTCCTTTTCAAGAAATAGAATATAAATAAAATGTATACTTATATTTCTCTAGAACTGTGAGATATTTTTAATACACACTCTCATAAAAATTGTTCTACACACTCTCATAAAAATTGTTCTTTTTCTTTTCGAGATATAGAATATAAATAAAATGTATACTTATATTTCTCATAAAAATTGTTCTTTATCACTTATCTAAATTGTTCTTTATCACTTATCTTCCATTCAAGAAAATGACAAATCTGCTTAGTTTTTAACACACAAGATTCACATGTAATCTTTGTAATAAAATCTACACATTATTCCAAGAAAATGACAAATCTACTCAATTCTTAACACACAAGATTCACATGTAATATTTGTAATAAAATCTACACATTTACTTAGATTTTGCTATCACTTACCTTTCATTCCAAGAAAATGACAAAACTACTTAGTTTTTAACACACAATATAAACATGTAATCTTTGTAATAAAATCTACACATTTACTTAGAATTTGTGTGCAAGAATATTCATATGGCATCTTTTCTTTTTCAAGAAATAGAATGTAAAAGATATTTTTAATAGGCACACACAAGATTCACATGTAATCGTTGTAATAAAATCACACACAAGATTCACATGTAATCGTTGTAATAAAATCACACACAAGATTCAAGATTCACATGTAATCTTTGTAATAAAATCTACACACTATTCCAAGAAAATGACAAATCTACTTAGTTTTTAACACACAAGATTCACATGGAATATT